>BQNB010061145.1:643-36616 GCA_026074375.1 Tanacetum coccineum | reverse complement strand
TGAGCATGACCACATGTACATCGGGTGCATCGAGTCCAAATGTATGTAACTTGTGTAAAGATTAGTGAGATTAACATGAAGCGATATACTTTGACTTGAAGCAGCCCCGACTTTTGGTCTAAAACTGTTGTCGCATAAGTCGAGCATCTTTAAAAAGGTGCACGTACCAAGTGCTTCAGATATAGCAATGCCGCCTCCTGACCAATTAATAAAAAATTCTACATTACCTCAATTTTTGCAAAACAACATAGTAACTCATAATAAAAATTGAAATATCAAAATAAAATTATTACCTTTATGGTGAGGCGTTTTATGTTTTCTTTGTTAAAGGTAGCACTTGATCATAGATGCCTCAAATTGGTCGTTATATGCCTCTTAGATAATCCCTAATTCATTATACATTACACTTGATGAGCCTAGTTTAATCCATCATAACAAAAAATAAAATCGGCTAACGCATATAAACTTTAGATACAATTAAAAATCAACTTCAAAAAATAACCTGGCTAAAATTAGTGGAAGAATTAATGTGGGGGCGATATTATGTTGATTTGATTCCATTTCATTGCAATTACAGGTTGCCCCTTTGAGTTTGTACTACATTAATTATTAACCATGAATCTTAATGCTAATTCTTTTATTGTTCCGAATCAGTAGACACAAATAAACATAGATTTCCATCTCAAAATATAATTAACACAATTGAAGCAGTGGTTTCTATCAGTGAGACCTTTAATCTAAAAAAATAACTAATAATCCTAAATTAAGTCATGGTTGATTGGAAAACCCAAATTCATAATAAAATTCAACAGATCCATAAAAATTTATTCTTTAAAATCAAAATCAAAATAAAAACCCATATTGGAAATCATATTTTAAGGTTAAATTAATCCAATGCACATAATAATTAAAACCGCAATTGAAATTCAAACATACCTGATTTGAGATTGAAAACAAAGTATTCATCATAAGAACCAAATAATTTATGATAAAACTGGAGAAAATATTGTACGATTCAAATCATCCTTAATTTCCTAAATGATTTTATCATCAATTATGAACATAGCGAATGAAGGGATAGTTATGATTTTGTTAATATGATTTTCAAAATCAAAACAAATCATAGTGAATGAAGAAGATAATTTAGGAATGTTTGATTTGAATCGAACAATTAGTGGGTGAAATTGAAACGGAAGAATTAATGTGGGGGCGATATTATAGCAAAGGTTTAAGGAACTTCATAAATGTCTACAATACCCCCAGCATTTGCACTGTTATTGCCTAGTCACCAAAATGTTCCCATTTTGCCCTTTGAGTCAGCATTAAAATAGCCTAGTCATCATGCCTAGTCAGCATGAACTAATTCATAACTTGTCTATTATATAGGTAGAAATTTGAGATTAAAAACAAAGTATTCATCATAAGAACCAAATAATTTATGATAAAACTGGATAAAATATTGTACGATTTAAATCATCCTTAATTTCCTAAATGATTTTATCATCAATTATGAACATAGCGAATGAAGGGATAGTTATGATTTTGTTAATATGATTTTCAAAATCAAAACAAATCATAGTGAATGAAGAAGATAATTTAGGAATGTTTGATTTGAATCGAACAATTAGTGGGTGAAATTGAAACGGAAGAATTAATGTGGGGGCGATATTATAGCAAAGGTTTAAGGAACTTCATAAATGTCTACAATACCCCCAGCATTTGCACTGTTATTGCCTAGTCACCAAAATGTTCCCATTTTGCCCTTTGAGTCAGCATTAAAACAGCCTAGTCATCATGCCTAGTCAGCATGAACTAATTCATAACTTGTCTATTATATAGGTAGAAATAAGAATATATATTTGAAACACGCGGATTGTTTGAAAAGTGGAAAAACTTTAGATTTGATAAATATGGGAAACGATATATAAACGGAAGTGTCATGGCAAAATTTATATAAATGTTTTACTAAAGCTTCTATTATTTTGGAAACCGATAAAAGGGACTAAGTTATATTTTAAAGATATAATAATTTGTATTATACAATAACCGGATAAACGAACGAAAACTGTACTTTTACAATGAGATAACTATTTTAGACACGACTCGTCGAGGAAACGAAATATAAATTTATAAAATATTATTTTATATTTTATAATTGTCAGCTAGAAGATAACATAACAATTGTTGTAGAAGCTTTACAAACATCGTTTGTTTAAACTATAACTTTAAGACGTGTGTCCACTTTTATGCAAGGGCTTCTTATTAACTAAATTGGTGTCGAAATATTTGGTTTAATTATTTACTCACACTTATTATATAATACTTGCAAAGCATTATATACGTCACATTAATCTTTGGATTGTTTGTCTTTGTTATATAATTCACGGTATGAGTTATATAAGGGTTTATTTATCATATGTAATATATACAGAATATATTACATACTTTGCGTTCACTTTTCAATTTATTTATTTAACCAACCACCAAACTATTACAACTTGGAAATCTAAATCTTTATCAACGTGTCGCGTTGATGTGACCATTCATCGGGAAACCCAAATACATTATCCTAGGCTAGTGGGACTTAGCCGTTAAGATTAGTTGCAACTTCTTGATCGAGCCGCTTCGTCTTCCGTTTGTGTTGTGCATATTAGATGCCCATCTGTCAATCGTTCTACATCATCAAGGTGAGTTTATAGCCCCATGTTTTACTTGTTTTACATATATTTTGGGGTGAGAATTTGCTTGTTTTCAAATGCGTTTACATGGTTGATTATAAATTGGTTGCATACTTATTTACATAGTTCGCTATGGGATACATTATTTGACTTTATTTTTGGTCACAAATACATACTTTACTTTTGAAATCATTATGGATTAACTTAAGCGGATTGAACTGATAACAACAAGTTACTGCCCGGGTGTTCTTGGAGGGGACACCGGTAATGGGAGTACATATTTTTACGTTACTGCCCATGTATTCTTGGAGGGGACACCGGTAACGGGAGTGGATATTCTGAAAATAAATGCCCGGGTGTTATTAGAGGGGACACCTGTGATGGGTATATTTAAGTCAACGTCACAGCTTCATGAACTGTAAATCACTTGGAGGGTGAGCGCGAATGTTATGAAATAGATCTATTCGGGTGTGAATCCTGCCAGGTGTGGGACATCCATGTAGGCCACGTAAAGTAATTCATATGCTGAGGGTGTCCAAGGGCGTGGGACATCCGTGTAAAGCACAGATGGCCTATTATGTTAGTTAGCGCAATCAGTTTCTAGTAGTTTAGAGTAATCTTAATCATTATGTTTTCTACACACATGGATATATTACCGTCCTTGGAATAAAAATGCAATTCATACTTTAGGTTAGTGGGGTCTATCCCTATACATAGGCGGTTTTGTGTGACTATTATGGGGATATTAAAAGGTAACATGCGATGCTTAAACAACTGTTTGATTTCTCCAAAATCATACATATATTTTTGAAGACCTTTAAGGATTAAATGGTCATACACACTATGGAAACCTTGGTTTAATATTTATATTACACAAAGCCTATGAACTCACTAACTTTAATTTGACACATTTAAGCATTTTTTTCTAAGGTAGAATTAGAGAGTGTGGCCTACTTGAATGTGCACTAGAGTCTAAAATTCGACAAGAAATTTTCATTTATGGATTCTTACTATTGCAAACAAATATCAAATCTCGTTGTGTAGCTTTTTAAGCTTTATCTTTGTGATGCAATTATGGACAATGTTTATACAAATTCAAGAAAGTCAACGAGATTACTTTACAAACGACACAATTAGAGTCGATGTTCTTGTATCTAGCGCTGATGTATTAGAAGATAACGCCCCGACACATTTCGCTGCGACAGAACATTTTTGGGGGTGTTACCTTTAGCAGCTTATTATATGTGTTGACATGATACCAAGGAAGCTTGGAAGGTTGTATTCTCATTTAGGGAAATGATTACATCTCAAACTACTCTATATAAGAAGGTTCGTACACTACTATTGTTTGTTTTTACAACATCAAATAGGGAAGATTGGTGGTATTCTAGATTATAGACAAATTGAATAAAATAAAGAAACAAAGATCAAAGTCGTCATAAACTCTACAAGCTGGTGGAGAAATATGAAGATTTGGTCAAATATTCTACAGGATAATGATTAGGAAACATATTAATGTGGTTTAATGTAATTTAAATAGTTTCCTTATCTATTGATTTACTTCCTTTGTAAGTCATGATCTCTCCCTATATAAAGAGATCATAGACATAGGTTTTACATATCCATCCATAGAAAACTAGAGCTCTCCCAATAAGAGTCTAGATGGTTAGATAGCATAGTCGACTGATGAGAGTCGAATAGTACACCATAGTTAGTTGGCGTAGCCCCAAATTATAGTTGGGGTAATAGGGAAATCGTTCAATAAAGAAAACCTTGTAATAACATTGATTGTGTTCTTATAATTTCGCTATGCATATTCAATCATTGTTATTACAAGGTTTTCTTTATTGAACGATTTCCCTATTACCCCAACTATAATTTGGGGCTACACCAACTAACTATGGTGTACTATTCGACTCTCATCAGTCGACTATACTATCTAACTATCTGGACTCTCATTGGGAGAGCTCTTGTTTTTTTTATGGATGGATATGTAAAACCTATGTCTATGATCTCTTTATATAGGGAGAGATCATGACTTATAAAGGAAGTAAATCAATAGATAAGGAAACTATTTAAATTACATTAAACCACATTAATATGTTTCCTAATTATTATCCTGTAGAATATTTGACCAAATCTTCATATTTCTCCACCAGCTTGTACAGTTTCATAATGACGACTTTGATCCTTTTGCTTCATTCTTTTATTCATTTTGTCTCATCAAATCTAGAATCCCAACAATTATGCACTTATTGGTGTGTTAACTGTTTTAGGACTAAATATGTCAAAAAGGACTAAAAACGTAAAGAATATTCATCATTGAGGACTAACGACCGTTAAGGAAGGATCCAACAACAAAGAAAAATGAAGAATTAAATGATTTGAAGAAAGTATGCCGCACACGACTAAATTGTGCGACGCACTTTGCAAATGAGGGGAAGTACGATGTACTTCTCAAGGAAGTACGACGCACTTTTTGCTGTAGTAACTCAAAAATTGAATTTCAGCATTGATAGCATGTCTTTTCACTTGCCATTTCACACCAACTGATGAGGGATCCTTCACTATAAATTGAGGACAAATTCTAGTGTTTATATATCTCAAAAACCATCAAACACATCACACAACACTCTTTCTATTTTCTTTTGATATTGTTCTTGAAAGTTAGAAAAGTTCTATGGGAATTGGAGTGTAATCCTCCAACTTTCCAGGAATTATTGAGTGATTAGAGTGATATTAGAAGAGTTATTTTAGAATTTTGAAGTAATTGTAAGAAGATCATAGAGATTTCTGAGTTTTTGGTTGAATTATGGAGAAAGTTCTTGACAAATTCTTGTTAAAAACTCCATATTTTGCTCATAACCTTGGTATGATCTTGTTAATCTCGTTTAGATTCATGTTTTCTAGAATTTTTATGATTAATATGTGTTTTACCTCCATGAATATGGAGTAGTGATATATATTTGTTTAGACTAATATGGATGATGATATGAACATGCTTTGATGTTATGAATTTAATCATGATAAACTCAATAGTTTCCTTATTCGGATCTTTGTTACTATTTTGATTATTCATACTAGTGGATATAGGTTGAAAGACTCCACTTTTATGTTTATATTTCGCATTGTTTGTCTATGACAATTCGATATTAATCTTATGAGAATTGATTAATAAAATGTTTATCAAACTGGATTTAAAAAATGTCTAATACTTAATCTCATGTCTACCGAACTTGATTAAGGGAGTTTATCATTTTCATATTCATACTTGAATCTGAAACTCCCCTTTCCAGACTCGATATTTGACCCGAAATTAAAAACTTTTGTGGAAACGCTTGACCGGGAATGACCTTGTGTCATTCCTTAACGTACTTTTTAAAATACATTACAATTAGACTCTTAAAATTTTCATTATCATAAATAGACTCCATAAGCTTTCCAACAATATAAAGAACTCATTCTAACTCCTTACAGTTTGCATTTTACGACGAAAACAAAATTGACAAAAACCTCATCTGATATGAGGTTACGCCGTAAAATTTATTCACCCTTTTTGTTACGGCATAAACAAAAGATTATGCCACTACAGAAGGTTATTTTACCCCCTAGGAGACCCCTTTCTACTCAAAACTCAATTACATCGATCTGAAACATTATAAGACCTTCCAGAACTCATTAACATACATAAAACATCATATTCATAAGAATTTGTGGTCTAAACGACCCATGAACACATACTCTGCGAGGGTTACCAAACACCCCATTTTGACCCATTTACATACACTTAAGCACACAATCAAGACCATTGACTCTTACTCATTTCACATTCACATTACATGACACTTGACAATTTAACACATTCATTAACAAACCATTATACACATGGGGTTCAACCTTGATATAAGCTCGGCAACTAGTACTAAGCTCCTATGATCATCTTCATTTATTCCTAATCCTTGCTTCCAATCATAACCTTTTACCAAACACTTTACCTTCTTCGCAAGAACCTACAAAACATTAAACCGTAAGCACAAAGCTTAGTAAGTAAAGGCAATAATATGAAATCATATATCATTTATACATATAAACATCTTACACTTTGCTTTTATCACAAAAGTAGACATAACAACATTACAACTTGGATAAACACATAAACCATTAATAATTATACCTTATCATAACATCAACACTTCAACATTCTCATCAATCATTTGCTTACTTACACATACTATCACTAGTCTTACTCTAGTTCAGGACACAGTAGGTTAGTTATGCCAAACTAAACCATTAGACCCTTAGGCATCCAAGCATCTTGACCCAATTGCTTATCAAAACTTAATACAACATACACATAACACATATATGCTAAATTTAATATAACTTCACATTAAAACCATTTACTTACCTCTTTCCATAGCCTAATTTCATCACCATCATCTTCCAAAATCTTTCCTTCCTAAACCATAATCATCACCAATCATTATTACATAAAACAAACATAATAAGGGTTTATATAACCCATTTACACACCTTTTATCATTACTTAACATCATATGATCATACTTTGATCATATGATGAAACCTTCAATTACTAATTGACATTATATAACTTAACTCATTATCATTGTTACCTTAATTCTTGGTTAATAACCTTAATTACCTAAAATCCCCAATTTGGGTTACATGAACCCTAACTTATAATTCTTCAATTAATTGAATTAAGGTTACTTACTTGAATAGATGATTACTAGAGCTTAACCCTTGAGTTGGCACAGTAATCCCTCATTAATAAGATAATTATTTTGGTCTTCTTCACCCTCCTTTTTCTTAAACACACGACACATACAACACATCTTCCTGGTGAAAATGAGAATTGTGTGGAACTCTCCAGGAAAGTATAGATAAGTTTAGGTACTTACTTCAGCCAATTTGTCAACATAAGTCCCTCAAGTCCTTTTTCTTTTATATTTAGCCATATCAACTTTTGTAGCTTATTTATCACTTAACAACTTTAGTCCTTCAAGTCATAATCTTTTATAAATGTGACACATTATATTTTCTAACACCATTTACATAGTATTAATACTTAAAGTTTGACTATCGGTTTGACTAGCCAATCACATAACGTCTTCAAAGCTATAAAGTCGAAGTCAAACTCATTATATAACATTATCGTAATAAAATACTTAAAAACCGGTATTGTGATGTTACAAATCTATCCCTCTTATTTAGATTTCGTACCCTGTGGAGATCGATATAGACTCATATAGGATATGTTTTACAGATAATAGAAATATGCGGAGAAATATAAAGAACAATATATTATCAAACAAGGTTTTTATTCTCATATGTTATCCACCATGCCCCAAATACAATACCACTGGAGCTACTAACCTACCAAACTAGCTTTAATCTAACTACTAACTAAATGTGTACACACACATACGTTTTTCTAGACTCTCATTGGGAGAGTTCTATGTTTTCTGGATGCACTATACTAGACGCCTAATACCCTTTGTATATAGGGTTTACAAGAAAACCTGGAGTACTAAGGAAGCTATCTTTGACTTTTTAATTCATATCTTCATGGAAATCTTCTAGCTTTTAATTCTTCCATATGTAGAATACCAAATGTCATAATTAAGCCCATGTGTTTCATTCGTCTTCATTAAGCATATGTAGTTTTGGGTAATCATCAATCAATAAACCCAACAATCTTCCCTAATTGATATTACACAAAACTAACTTCATGAGATGAAACAATCTTCAATGCTTCCCCATGACCTTAAGAGACTTCATTGAACTTGCCACCCACAACATAGTAACTACACATAAATAAACCTGTAATCTTCTTCCCCTTTTTGTAATAATCAAATAGGGGTCTTTTGAAGATATGCAACTTGGATCATAACAGCTACAAATCATATACCACAACTACTAATCCATCCTTCCAATGACTCAAATTGCACACCATTACGCATAATAAGAAAAACGAATCTGAGCAGTAGAAATATAAATTAGCAGTAGTAATAAAGATCAACAGTAGTAACGAAACACTTCATCTCAAGTGGTGCATGAACATATCCTGATGGTTAAACATTTTTGACAATAAGCTTCCCCTGAAACCCATATGTTAACCATCTCTTGAATCTTCAATTCTGTAGGCTCTATGTAATGATTACTGATTAAGAAAACTAAGTATAACGAACTTGATGCTGAAGTAGAATAACCTAAACTTGTGTCTTATATCTTGTACTATCCATGTGACTTCGAACTTATAAATATAATCGATGGAAAATATAAGTAATCTCACCTCTTTGTCAAAATCCTCATCTTCTATGAGACACTGAAGCACAACAACGTAACTCCTTATAGTGATAGCAAAGACCTATTGCTAGATTTGACAAGTCTTTGTCACATCGTTTCTAAGCACGAACAAGTTATCTCTAAATGTTTACCCATTGAATAATGAAAAGAACAACGTACCCAAATAATTCCACTTTATTGTCCAAATAAGTTTATAAACACCTTCTTCGAATCTAATAATCCAAGAAATCCAAAACGAGACCCTTTTAAAAACGTTAAGAACATTAAACCAAAAGCAATCTTTATCTTTCCCTTTAAACCAATCAGTAGCAACCAACAGTAGTAACTCCTTCTATTGGCAGTATTAAAAATATATGAGCAGCACAAACCTTGGTTTAAGTCCAACAGTAGTAACTGCTAACCCTAGCAGTACTAATAAAAAAAAAAAAATAAAAAAAAAAAAAAATTAACCACAACAGTATTAACTTCCTTTTCTGTGTGTTGTACGAGATCCAAAAACTGTGTGTTGTCTGATATCTGACAAAGCTAGCAGTACAAACTTTCATTGCCAGCAATACTAATTATCATGGAAGCATTAACTATAATCGAACAGACAATCATAAACCAGCAGTACTAACCTTCCTTTGATTTCCTCTTTGGTGTTGGCACTTTAACCTTCATGAGTAGTGAACATAACAAATATCACGCAATAGAAAATACCTCAACAATTGTAATCAAAACTTGAAAACATAATCTAAACTGCCTTTGAAAATCATTATGTCAGGTGTCGTATTCTCCGTATCAATAACCATGAACGACTTCAAGATTTTCTCAATTTCAACAACCAACAGCAGTAGTAACAAACCAAAGATGTCCAAGTAGTACTAACTCATACGTGCCAGTATTAACAATCATAAGCAGTTTTAACAAGCACTGTTTGACATCCTAACAACATTATTTCTTGACCAACCAGTATCACAAATAAACTTGGCAGTAGAAACATCAATGCGAGCAGTACTAACTTGTAACCAATTTTTAAAGATACCCTTTTTTAAGTATCCAGATGACACTTTTTAGTGTCATAAAACTGTCGCTAATCCGTCACTAAACTGTGTTCTCCTTCCTCCCATTCTTTTAGTGATGCTTTAGATGTTATAAATCTGTCCCTTAACACAAGCAGTACAAACAATATATGGAACAGTACTAAAATTTATTTAGCAGCACTAAGTAGATTCGAACCATATATACGTGACATCCTTAAAACTTACAAGTAAACCACCAGTAGTAACAATACTTCCTTATGTTCGTCAAAGTTAAGCCATCGTTGTGATCGTTAACAAGCTTAAAAGACACCTTTTAGGGGCTATCGATTTACAATGCTCAATATGCAAGCCTACATATGCGAACAACCATTACTAATCCAATCATAACCAAAACATAACGATACATGCTGTTTACAAAACCTGAACGTGAAACCCTTGGCAACTTTAGTCCTTCAAGTCATAATCTTTTATAAATGTGACACATTATATTTTCTAACACCATTTACATAGTATTAATACTTAAAGCTTGACTATCGGTTTGACTAGCCAATCACATAACGTCTTCAAAGCTATAAAGTCATAGTCAAACTCATTATATAGCATTATCGTAATAAAATACTTAAAAACCGGTATTGGGATGTTACAAATCTATCCCTCTTATTTAGATTTCGTACCCTGTGGAGATCGTTATAGACTCATATAGGATATGTTTTACAGATAATATAAATATGCAGCGAAATATAAAGAACAGTATATTATCAAACAAGGTTTTTATTCTCATACGTTTCCACCTTGCCCCAATTCTATACCTTGGAGCTACTAACTAACTAACTATTAATCTAACTACTAACTAAATGTGTACACACATACGTTTTTCTAGACTCTCATTGGGAGAGTTCTATGTTTTCTGGATGCACTATACCAGACGCCTAATACCCTTTATATATAGGGTTTACAAGAAAACCTAGAGTACTAAGAAAGCTATCTTTGATATCTTTGACTTTTCAATTCATATCTTCATGAAAATCTTCCAGCTTTTAATTCTTCCATATGTAGAATACCAAAGTGTCATATTAAGCCCTTGTTGTTTCATTCATCTTCATTTAAGCATATGTAGTTTTGTAATCATCAAATCAATAAACCCAACAATCTTCCCCTATTTGATATTACAAAACTATCTTCATGAATGAAACAATCTTCAATGCTTCCCCTTGACTTAAGACTTCCTTGAACATGCCACCACACATAATAAGCTGCAAATCAATAAACCTGTAATCTTCTTCCCCTTTTTGTAATAATCGAATAGGGGTCTTCTGAAGATATGCAACTTGGATCATAACAGCTACAAATCATATACCACAACTACTAATCCATCCTTCCAATGACTCAAATTGCCCACCATTACGCACAATAAGAAAAATGAATCTGAGCAGTAGAAATATAAACTAGCAGTAGTAATAATGATCAGCAGTAGTAACAAAACACTTCCCCTCAAGTGGTGCATGTAGATGGTTAAACATGTTAACAATAAGCTTCCCCTGAAACCCATATGTTAACCATCTCTTGAATCTTCAATTCTGTAGGCTCTATGTAATGATTACTGATTAAGAAAACTAAGTATAACGAACTTGATGCTGAAGTAGAATAACCTAAACTTGTGTCTTATATCTTGTACTATCCACGTGACGTCGAACTTATAAATATATCTGTGAAATATAAGTAGATCACAACCTCTTTGTCAAAATCCTCATCTTCTATGAGACACTAAGCACAACAACGTAACTCCTTATAGTGATAGCAAAGACCTATTGCTTGATTTGACAAGTCTTCGTCACATCGTTTCTAAGCACGAACAAGTTATCTCTAAATGTTGTATGCCATTTGAGATATGATAAGAACATGTACCCAAATAATTCTACTTTATGGTTAAATAAGTTATAAATAATCTTCTTCGTAATCAATTAATCCAAGAAATCCAAAAACGAGCCTTTTTAAACGTTTAAGAACATTTAAACCAAAATCAATCTGTTATCTTCCCTTTAAACCAATCAGTAGCAACCAACAGTAGTAACTCCTTCTATTGCCAGTATTAAAAATATATGAGCAGCAAAAACCTTGGTTTAAGTCCAACAGTAGTAACTGCTAACCCTAGCAGTACTAATAACTACAACAGTATTAACTTCCTTTTGTGTGTGTTGTACGAGATCCAAAAACTATGTGTTTTCCGATATTTGACAAAGCTAGCAGTACAAACTTTCATTGCCAACAATACTAATTATCATGGAAGCATTAACTATAAACGAAGCAGTACTAATCACAAACCAGCAATACTAACCTTCCTTTGATTCTCTTTTGGCTGTTGGCAACTTTAAACTTTAATGGTAGTACTAACAAATATCAAGCAGTAGAAATACCTCAACAAATTATAATTCCAAATCTGTGAAACATAATCTAAACTGCCTTTGAAAATCATTATGTCAGGTGTCGTATTATCCTTATTAATAACCATGAACGACTTCAAGATTTTCTCAATTTCAACAACCAACAGCAGTAGTAACAAACCAAAGAAGTCCAAGCAGTACTAACTCGTACGTGCCAGTATTAACAATCATAAGCAGTTTTAACAAGCACTGTTTGACATCCTAACAACATTATTTCTTGACCAACCAGTATCACAAATAAACTTGGTAGTAGAAACATCAATGCGAGCAGTACTAACTTGTAACCAATTTTTAAAGATACCCTTTTTAAAGTATCCAGATGACACTTTTTAGTGTCATAAAACTGTTGTTAATCCGTCACTAAACTGTGTTCTCCTTCCTCCCATTCTTTTAGTGACGCTTTAGATGTTATAAATCTGTCACTTAACACAAGCAGTACAAACAATATATGGAACAATACTAAAATTTATTTAGCAATACTAAGTAGATTCGAACCATATATACGTGACATCCTTAAAACTTACAAGTAAACCACCAGTAGTAACAATACTTCCTTATGTTCGTCAAAGTTAAGCCATCGTTGTGATCGTTAACAAGCTTAAAAGACCACCTTTAGGGTTTCGAGTTTAACCTGCTCAATATGCAAGCCTACATATGCGAACAACCATTACTAATCCAATCATAACCAAAACATAACGATACATGCTGTTTACAAAACCTGAACGTGAAACCCTTGTATGTCGCACATCCTTGCTGTTAAAACCAATCATCATGTACCTGATCTTCAAGAAGCCTTGCTTTATAGAATAACCAAACCCCCTGTATCTTGAACCTGAAGACCATGCTTTTCTGCTTTTATGAATTAGGGTTTGTGAAAACCCTAGTTTTATCAAAATTACCTTTTTACCCAAAAACAGAAAAATAAACACGAATAAAAACCTTATGATACTAGATATCAAAAGCAACCCGCTCTGATACCAATTGTGGAGATCGTTATAGACTCATCTAGGATATGTTTTACAAATAATATAAATATGTAGCAGAATATAAAAAACAATATATTATCAAACAAGGTTTTTATTCTCATACGTTTCCACCTTGACCCAATTTTATACCTTGGAGCTACTAACTAACTATTAATCTAACTACTAACTAAACGTGTACACACATACGTTTTTCTAGACTCTCATTGGGAGAATTCTATGTTTTCTGGATGCACTATATCAGACGCCTAATACCCTTTATATATAGGGTTTACAAGAAAACCTAGAGTACTAAGGAAGCTATCTTTGATATCTTTGACTTTTCAATGCATATCTTCATGGAAATCTTCCAGCTTTTAATTCTTCCATATGTAGAATACCAAAGTGTCATATTAAGCCCTTGTTGTTTCATTCGTCTTCATTTAAGCATATGTAGTTTTGTAATCATCAAATCAATAAACCCAACAATCTTCCCCTATTTGATATTACAAAACTATCTCCATGAATGAAACAATCTTCAATGCTTCCCCTTGACTTAAGACTTCCTTGAACATGCCACCACACATAATAAGCTGCAAATCAATAAACCTGTAATCTTCTTCCCCTTTTTGTAATCATCGAATAGGGGTCTTCTGTAGATATGCAACTTGGATCATAACAGCTACAAATCATATACCACAACTACTAATCCATCCTTCCAATGACTCAAATTGCCCACCATTACGCACAATAAGAAAAATGAATCTGAGCAGTAGAAATATAATCTGGTAGTAGTAATAAAGATCAGCAGTAGTAACGAAATACTTTCCCTCAAGTGGTGCATGTAGATGGTTAACATGTCAACAATAAGCTTCCCTTGAAAAGTATGTTAACCATCTCTTGAATCTCGAACTCAGTAGACTCTATGTAATGATCACTGATGAAGAAAACTGAGTATAACGAACTTGATGAAGAAGTAGAATTTACCAAACTTGTGTCTTATGTCTTGTTTATCCACGTGACGTCGAACACATACTGAGTACAGGAAGTATAAGTAGACAGCAACCTCTTGGCAAAATCCTCATTTATTCTATAAAATGAGACATTGAGCACAATAACGTAACTCCTTCAAGTGATAGCGAATGTGAGCATTGAGCATCATAAGAAAAATCACACATTGCTAGATTTTGCAAGTCTTCGTCAACATCAAATAAGTGATAATCAATCGTCTTCGTAATCACATCTTTAATAAATCCCAAAATAATAGCCATATAACCAATAAGAATAAACTGTTGTGAAAGAACAATTTTATTCGAGATCCAAACGGCACCTGTTGTCCAACATCAGACAATGCTAGCAGTAGAAACAATTTAACCCTAGCAGTATTAATACTCACTCAACAGTATAAACTCAAAGCTAGCAGTATAAACCTTCCAATCTAATCAGTACGAACTCTTCCCCTTAAACCAAGCAGTATAAATAATAATCCCAACAATGTAAACTTTCAACTTGGCTTGAGCAGTACTAATGATAAACGAACAACATTAACATCATTGGCAGCAGTAGCATATAGAAGCAGTAATAACTTCAGATGCTTGCAGTATGAACTTCTACTTGAATAGCAACATCAACATAAACTAAGTAGTACTAATCACAAACCAGCAGTACTAACCTTTCATTGGCAGTATTAACTATAAACGGGCAGTATTAACAAATACTTTGCAGCACTAAGTTCTTGTTTGGCAGCATTAACATGTAATTGAGCAGCAGTAATAAATAACAAAACATGAATAAGCAACATTGATGTATATATTTCCATAACTTCCATTGCCAGAACTTATGCCAATACCTGCTGTTTTAAATTAAACACAAGAAACATAACCATCACTAAAAGCAGCTTTGTCGTTCAATAAACCAACGAACCTGATTACTTATACTATGTCTGCTAATCCAAGCTGTAATCACCATAACCTGCTTCTGCTCTTCTTCTTGACTCTCTTCATTTTGCTTGCCGAACCATCAGATTCAAATACTTCACAGCAACATAAAACATTCTCTACATCTGAACATGAACCAGACAAACATACCAAACCAGCAGCATTAAGTGATTACCATCAATAAAAATTCAACAAACCTGCTGCTTCGAACCAATGGTAAACTTCCATGAACAACGACATATGAAGCAACACTAATCATCACGAAACAACAATAACTGCTATAAACCACTGTTCTTGAGCCTTTATCATTTAACTTTGAGTTCTTGAGATCTTTATTTTGCATCATCTCCTTTACTTGAATCATCTTGATTTGACTTCCTTGATCAACTTGTGCTCTTGACCAACATACTCATACTTATTGCATTCATGTTTGACTTATATGAACATAAGGCTAACAATCTTCCCAAAATACGATTCTTGATTTGACTGTGAAGATCTTTGAGGAAGTTTATGATCAACAATCTTTATGCTGAATGGTTGACTTTGAAAGCTTAAGTATGAGCATGTGGTTTATGAATCCGCTTCGCTGGAATGAGGCTACAACACCGTTGTCTAATCCTGAAATAAAACAATTAACAATAAAAGATGAATTTGGCTTTATCATTCATCTTGATTTCGGTTGCATTAACCTCCGGTTCCCCGTTTTATAGTATAAATACTATACCTGTGATCAGGTAGATTCAAAGAATCTCCTTGACAGGGTTTCCAGCTCAAAGCGTAGGATCTTTTAACACAGATGTATTAGATTCACCATGCTTGCTTGTTCTCATTACCTGAACGTCTCAAAACAGACAACACGGTAAGAGTGAATCAGATAGTTACTATCTTTCTGATTAAGTCGTCAATTCATTTACTGGACCAAAATTGATATCCAGTTATCACAAGCTCGATTCATATAGAATCTTGCAAGTCACCTACCAAGAGCTTGTTTGATATTGGCTCAAGCAGGATTTCCATCTTCACTGTGAATACTTAAGTATCACTCGGATGTTCTGGCAAGATCTCAAGGATAACGCGTAGGACTCTTTGTTACAAATTGTGAACTTTATTGTGTTCAACAAGTGTATTTTTGACATTGTGTCCTAATGAGATTTATAATTTGATCTCTTCTGGCTCTAGACTCGATTTGTGCACTTTTGGTTTTAGTAATCGGAGGCTGGAGCAGACTGCCACCTATTCAATATCAACAATCTCGGAGTGAGATGTCAATAGATAACGTGTGTATCTTCGTGACAAATGAGACAAGTTTCTTTTTGAGAGAAACTCGAATGGGTGGGAAGGGTTGTGCATTGCATCACTGGGTCCATGACGACTTTCTTCAATATCAACAATCATCATTGTGATTTTGATAGATTATGTATTGACCCGATTTTTGCCTAAAGTGTTTGGAGGGCTGCTTTGTTTTCACCCTTTATCCATACATTTCTTTTTTATTCTTCAACCCCTTCAATGCTTACCAAGACGTCATTACTAATACCTTGTTGTGATTGTTCTAGTGTTAGCTCAATCTTAGTCGGCATTTTTTCCTCATACTCATTCTTCTCTAATCATACCTAAGGACTGATATTTCTAACTATGGATTGTCCTTGGGTAGATCCCTCCGGTTCTGGTCAAAATACCGATTAATCGGTTAAAAATCGGTCAAATCAGACAAAAAGCGGCTAAATCGCCCGACTCGGTTACAGATAAAAATCGGCCAAATCGGAGATTAATCGGTCAAATTGGACCAAAATCGCCTAAATCAGGCATATATTTTCAAAATTTTATAAATATATATGTATATATAAGGTCCAATCCGATTAATCCTCAATTAATCCCCGCCTAGCTGATTAATCGCTAGGTGGTACTTGGCCGCCCAACTAGCGCCTGGCGATTTTTGCAACCTTGTATTTAGGTATGCATGTAGCTAGGCAAAGTTAAACAGCTTGGCACTCATATCCTTTAAGCTTATAGTGATAACGAGTAACTAAAATAATTATTTTATAAATCATTTCGATATGTGTATGAATTATTGCATGAGACACATTTTGGATAATGAGTCAGACTATAGGTTCATATTGCACGTCATTAATTTTCTTATCAAACATCTTACCGTAATATTTTTTTGCATTAAGCAGTACTTAAAGTGATAGTTTATGTATGGGCTTCAAAAGATACATTTTGTAATTAAGTTGCGTTTACACTTACTAACGATGTAACACATTGTGGTACAGCCATGAGTAACAATTATTTGTTACTAATTAATCGAGTCTAAAATGTTTTCCACCAGAACATCTTATAAACGAAAAAGTTTAAAGCTGATACAAGTTTTCATGTTGATCGATTCAAGAAGAAAGTAATCGACATTATATATATTATCATTTGAGATGTCGTTTACTATTCATTTTAACAACTGTTGATTATCCAACCCAAATGTTTTAACCCAGCCCATGTGTTGAACCCAACCCAATTCTTTGCTATATTTATGTATCTTTGATAACGTCTCTAGAACCATCTCCCGTCTTCATCATCTCTAAACTAGTTATACTAATCCAAGCACATGTAACCCACATAAACTAGGGTACGGTACATAACCAACCAATGTGGTATAGAATGTTATATAGAAAGTAAAAATTAAAAAGGTCTTCATGTTATATAAAGAGTGAATTACATAAGTAGTTTGTGTGATTTGGCGAAAATTACATCTACCGTCTCTGATTTAAAGTTGCATTTTTAATCCTTATATTTGCAAAGAATAATACCGATAGTCATTCACCTTAAACTATCAGGGACGATATGCAAATTTGGCCAAACGACATGGACTATCGGTGTTATAAAATTAAAAACAAAAAATGCAACTTTAATGTATTAGAGACGATAGATGTAATTTTTGCCAAACCACAAGGACAATTTATGTAATTTTTTTGTGTACATGGAAAGAAAGGGATGTATAATGCAAGAGTTATCAAAAATTGGTGAAAGAACTACTCGTATTTGTTACACGAAACTCCAAATTCAAGTTTAGAAGCAAATACAAATACACGAAACTCCAAATTCAAGTTTAGAAGCAAATAATTTTTTGTGTTTATGGAGCACGAATTATGAAGGTAACATCTGGCATAACATGAAAGTATATGTTAGCTTTTGCTTATCTAAAATCTTTTCGCAAAGAAATTATATATATTATCATTTGAGAAGCGTTGACTTTGCAGTTACTATTCATTTTAAGCACTCTAGCTATAATGCTACAGTGCTGGGTCAAAAAGAAGCCCAAAAAAGTTAGCCCAAAAATTTAGGCCAGCTCAATTAGTTTTTTTTTATAAATTTGTTGGCACAAAATAAGGAGGAAAAAAATGTTACAAAAGTACCGACGCATTCAGATAAAAAAATACGTAACATTCCGAATTGACTTTATAACAGTGTCATGTAAACCATGAGACCAAACAAAATAAATTCGCAAAAAATAATAAAAAATAAAATTTTAACGCCACGCAACAATGCGTAAGACCATAGAAAAAAAACTACTAAACATGATACTGAAAAAGTAAACCCGCACTATTAAATATGAGACCGACAAAATAAACTCGCACAAAATTAAAGGAAAAAAAAGAATTAATAACACGCAACAACGCGCGAAAAATTAACGCCCCGCAGTAACGTGCAGGAAAAAATAAACTTACACTATTAAACATAAAAAAAACGCGCGAAAAAACAAAAATAAATAAAAAAAAAATTAAAAAAAATTAGCGCCCCGCAACAACGAGCGAAAAATTAACGCCCGCAGCAACGCGCGAATATCTTTGCTTGTTTTATACATCACTGAATATATTACTAGAGGTGGTAGAGGGTTGGACACAAGCCAAATCATTGGGCCGGTTAAAAGCGGGTCGTGGACACCTGGTCGGGTCGGAGCGGGCACGACCCGATTGCAAATGAATTTCCTGGTGATTGTTTATATTTAGAACGAGGTTTTTAACCCGCGCTTCGCTGCGGAGCGCAGGGTTTGTTCGTTAAAGACGAAAATTTTAACGGTTCACTACTGCAACAAAGCTTTTAAAACTGATTACATTAATACATAACAAACAAACGGATAAGGGGCCGCAACGCCCCTGGTTAAACATTGGTCAATGTAAATCACATTTACATCCAAGCTTCTCTTTTTGCAAGTATATTTGACACTAAATGATTACAAAGAAAAAAAATAAAGAATTCGGACAAAAGTATTCTGGGCAAACCTCACTGTTCGACTCTAACCAACTATGCCCATTTTCGCCTCTTGCACACTCTGCTTCAACAGCTCATTATGCCACCTGTAACTGTGTGTAGCTAGTGCTTTTTCATCAAACAAACTTACCAAAAGTAGTCTAATCTTCGTCTCCCATTTTTATTTGTGAATATTCACTTCTTTTTGTGAACCATTGATGGGGTTTTTGAGAGCGGTGAGGTGCTATTAAATCTGCGGTTGACGAGGTTGATAAATAAGATAAAAGACATAACCATATCCGTGTTACAAATAGCTATACATTAATAAAACCTGAATAAAGGCATCAAAAATTTCTTTTAGAAGAGTTTGCTGGTTTTCTTTTTCAGAAATGGATAATTATATACATATACTATAGGAGGGATAAAACGACGTAGTTTTGTTCCACGTGCTACAGTGCTTGGCCCTTTGGGCTCCCAATTTGGGCCATCCCATTTGGCTTTTATTTATTTATTTTTTTTTTATTTTTTTAGGCAATGTAAAAAAAACCGCTCGGCATAAAATAAAAACAAAAAACTAAAAAAATATTGACTTATTCAGATAAAAAAATACTCGCGACGTGAGGCCCAACACATAAGCCCATATAAAAAAAACAAACTATTAAACACGAGACCGAAAAAATAAACCCTACCGCAACCAACCCCCCCGCGACAAATAAAAAATAGAAAAGACTAAAAATAAAATCTTAACGCAAAAATAACCCGCACTATAAACACGAGACCAAAATAAACCCCGCAATAAAATACAATAAAAAAAACGCACCATACATTAACGCGCGATTCTCATTTAAAGTCCATGTTCCATACAATTATATAATTAAAAAAAAACTACCGTATAGCCAGAAAAAAGAAACTTCTAAACATAACCCAACACATAGCCCATAGAAATAAAAAAACAAAACTATTAACATGAGTGCCAAGAAAAAATAAAACCGCACAAAATAAAAAAAATAAAAAAGAATAATCCTCGCGAAGATAAAACGACGGAAGTTTTGTTTCCATACGCTAGAGTGCTGCGCCCTTTGTGCTCCAATCTGGGCCAACCCATTTGGCTTTTTTTTTGTAATGCAATGTAAAAAAAATCTCTCGGCACAAAATATAAAAAAAAATACAAAAATATTGACTTATTAAGATAAAAAAAATACCCCCGACATGAGGCCCAACACATAAGCCAATATATAAAAAAACAAACTATTAAACATGAGACCGAAAAAATAAACCCACACAAATAAAAAATAGAAAAGAATAAAAATAAAATTTTAACGCAAAAATTAACCCGCACTATTAAACATGAGACCGAAAAAATAAACCCGCACAAAATACAATAAAAAAACGCCATGTTCCCATAAAATTATATTAAAAAAACCCGTATAGCCAAAAAAAGAAACCTTTAAACATGATCCCCACACATAAGCCCATATAAGAAAAAAAATAATTGTTAAACATGAGGCCGAAAAAATAAAACCGCACAAAATAAAAAAAATAAAAAATAATAATGCCTCGCAACTACGCGAAAAAAATTAACGACTCGCAGCAACGCGCGGGTAATCATGCTTGTTAACATCAATATTAGCACCAGTTCCCAGTTCCTATTATTTGTGTTTTGATTGCAAGTAATGTGTAGCTTTTTTTGGGTAAAGGGGAATTTACCCCGGTAAATTATATTAACCCAAAACAAATAAGTACAATGGAATGTGGCTGACATGCCACATTAACCTCAAGCACAGCTTGAACTTCTACCTAATCGAATGACATGCCATTCGATTAAACCTAAGACAATACAAATCCTATTACACCAATAGGGAAAAACCACCTACATAAGCAAGAACAAAACATAAATGACATCATTTCTGGTCCAAAATCACCTCCGGAATCTTCCAACGTCTCATAAGAGCTAAACTCCGTTTAGAATTCTTGAAACGACATGAGAACAATTTAAGCCGAATAGAGAAAGTAATGCATTCAATCACCTGAATCACCGAGCGTTTATTGTTCTTGAAAAGCCTTTCATTCCTTTCTTGCCATAAAAAATAAGCTGAGGCAGCAATCATCAATTTGATAATAACGCTATCCGACGTTCTTCTTTTAGCAATATGGAGAATAGAACTAACCACAGCATAAATATTATAATGCTTTTGAGATAACCCATCCAAATCTGTCATATGCTTCCACACCTGCTTAGAATATGAGCAATCAAAAAATAGGTGATCATGTGAGTCGGGCTGAGACTCACATAACGGACATGTAGAAGCAACAAGCGTGCTAGCAAGATCCCAACTCATCAAAGTATCTTGCATTTTCAATCTACGTTTCATGATCAACCAAAGATTAAACGCATGACGAGGTATACAATAAGTAAACCAAACCACATCCACCCACGCAATACACATGACGAGGTAATGTGTAGCTTAAAAACATTAAAATAAATTTTCCTCTGTAATACACAAAGAACGATAAGAAACTGAGTTGTGTTACTTCAAATAAAACACAACTGCTACATATATACTCATCGTTCACATAGACTCCTAACATTTTTCCTTGGCTAGAGCGACTGTTAGCTGGTTCCTTTCTTCGTCCTTTTGGTGTAATACCTCTGATGCTTCCTTATACTCTTTCTCCTTTTTTCATATCATGAATTTTAAGTTCACGGTAGATTTTATGCATAAGAATTACGCTGGGGAATAATTTAACCTATTATTCTAAGCTATTATTTTTACGTATTTGACCAACTAAGAGACAAATACACTCCAAGTCGACTCTTTGATAGGTAAGGAGGTGAAAACCGAGGACTTTAATAAGTGATATGAAGAAATTAAAGGCGTTACCTTCTTTTGGCAACGTATTCCAAGTGATCCGAGCTCACAGTTAACTACATCTACCTTCTTACGCATGGTGGCTAACTTTTTTCTCACAGGATCCATCAAACCTCGATCTCCTAATGATTATACAAAGAAACTGTAACACCTCAAAACCGGGTTTTAAGTATTTAATTACAAAAAGGCCATAAGAGAAGGTTTGATTATGACGTTAGTAGCCTAAATGTGCCAAGAGACTTAAGCATTTGTCTGTGAGGACCAATACGACGTATTGGAAAGGATGAATACGGCGTATTAATATAAGAAATGGATACGTCATATCTGGGTTAATAAATACCGAGTTATAGTAAAATAGGATGGATACGGCGTATCCATAGGTGTGGATACGGCGTATCGGTTTAGTTAGCCAAAGTAAATGACTAAACTACCCTTTTTGATGAGTCATCACTTCACTTAAAATATCTGAGTCTCTAGATAATTCTCACATTATCTATATTGTTCCAAGAGTGTGTGTTTGTGTCGGCTTAGAAGAAAAAAAAGGAGGGAAAACCCATGGAGTCTTGATGATCAATTCATGAAAGGATTTATGTTCCATGGCAAGAGATAAGTCACTAGCAATGATCCTACACAAGTAAGTAACCTTCTATTGAGTTGAATTAGTGAATTATGAATTAGGGTTCTTGAAGTAAAATTAGAGGTTTTGGATAAAAAGTGTTTATAAGTAAACTAATGAGATTATTGAAATTATGTGATAAGTATTATTGAATAAAGTTAGTAATTTGAGGGTTTTCGTCATATGATCATATGATGATTAGAAATAGTAAAGGGTACGAATAATGGGTTGTGTAAACCCTTAATGATGATATTATTTTTATGTTATGATAGGTATTTGTTATGATAATTGAGTAGGAAATCAAGTACTGATGATGATGACGTTCTTGATGCTCTTAGCTTGGATTCAAGGTAAGTAATTGACTATACAAGGAGTTATATTGAGTTTACTATGTTTGTGTTACGTGTTATATGTTAAGGGTATAAGAGGGTTAATTCTAGTGTGCTTGATTAGAAGATAAGACTAGTTAATTAACTAGCTACTTGAGTTTAGCAATGTTGATATGCCTTGGTTAAGTTTATGTGTTATGAATGAAGGGTTAAGTGCTATGCTATTAATATGATAAATGAGATATGATGACTTGTATGTATTTTACTTACTAAGCGTTATCGCTTATCGTTATAGTTGCAAATGTTTTGTAGATGATCATGGGATGGTGGTAAGTACTCAGATTAAGATTTAAGGTTGGAAGAGTGCAAAGGAAGAATATTGGATTATGTTAGAGCTTAGTGTTAGATACCGAGCTCGAATCGATGTTGAACCCCCAAGTAACGTAAATGGTTTGTAAATGTTTGTTGTCGAAAGTCAAGTAATTTGTAAATGTAGGACTTAAAGTGTGTAAGTCAATTGTCATAGTATATGTTAAGGTATTTGTGAAACGGGTCAAAAAGGGGTGTTTGGTAAACATCCGTTGCTTGGTAAAATGAATGTTATTGGGTCGTTTAGACCAAGTGTCGTTATGGAGATGGTTTATTATAATGTGTTATTGAGTTCTAGAAGTCGTTATAAAGTATCGAGTCTCGAAAGTAAGGTTTTGGGTCAAAATAGGGTTTTCTGCAGGTTCTGTGTTTGGTGGCTCAATACGGCGTATCCATCTTCTGGATATGGCGTATTGAAGCTTTAAGGTGGATACGGCGTATTTTCTAGTCAATCTTGTTTTAGTCATAAAAACCAAATCGTAAAGAGTTAGAAGGCGTGCCACCCGCCGTTTCGAAGGTAATTGAGTCTATTTTTTGTTAATTATACTTTCAACAGTTGAATGATAATGTATTATGGTCATCTTATTAAAATGGACACAAGGTCAAGTCGTTTCCGCAAAGAAGTTTTTATTTTTGGTTAAATCAAGAGTCGGGAAAGGGGCGTTTCAACTTGGTATCAAAGCTTCGGTCTAAGAGAAGTAGGTTTCCACTATAGGATGCCTAAACTTAGACCACTTTTAGATGCGTAGGCCATAAGTTAAAGGAACGAAGTATGTGAATGCCTTAGTATAAGGTAGTTAAGTTCTTGCGGCAAATCGAATGAAGATGCTTAGACATATTAATGATTATGAAATATGAATGAGTCATTGATTATATGAGTTTTATGTTGATTAGAATTTTAATCCCTTATTAGGAAAGTTATAATTGAATATGTTGTCGTAATTATGTGATGTAAGTATATGAAAATTGCTTATATGTCTATATGTTTCATGAATATAGGATGACATGATAATAGGAGAAGTATGAGCTAAGTAAATGTGTAAATATTTAAGTTATGAGAGGTTGCTTATGTGAAAATTATTATGTAAGGAAAGTAAATGCTAAATGTAGGAATGTATATTTATATAATGTGAGATCTATGCTAAGTTAATTGTATGTCTAAGTGATATATGATATGTATATGATGATATGAATTTAAGAAATGTTAAGCTAAGGTAAATGCGTTGGATATCATTCTAATAAGTAACGACAAAAGTATATAAATATGAGCTAAGTAATGTGAAGGTGTTTGTAATATGAAAAGTTGCTTAATGAAGAAATATTGTGTTGAGTGTAAGTGCTTATATAAATTACTAATAAAAGTTGAAGTATGATAAGTTGTGTAATGTAAAGGATATGATAAAGTATTATGTAATAGTATGAAGTGATTAAGTATGAGACGTATAAGAATGAATAAAGAACGAAAGCAACCTCGTTGGTATATGAAAGAGGTGTATGATAAGTAAAATGAATAAATGAGAAATCTTAAAGTAAAACCTGCCGCCTACCCATCACCACCACCACACCACCGTCACCCCCAACCACACCTTCACTCTTTTGTCTCCATCTCCCTTCTTATAACAACCCACAATTTTCCTCTATGTAATAATCCATCTATTAAATTAGATTCAATTTTCATCAGTGTAATTTTCATCTATTAAATTAGATGCAACCATTTTCATAGAAAGATTTTTGCTTTATTCCATCCATAATGTAACGTAACTTACATTACAAAAGTAAACGAGCGCACGCAACTTACCAATGCCAATTTCATCAACGTTTATAGCAAGGAAACATTATAATATGTCAAGCAATATGTTTTAATCACCATTTTATCATACGTTATCTATTTAACGTACTTTTCAAAACGTTATTATAAAACGGACTTTAAACGTTAAACGTTTATATCAAAACCCTAACTATACGTAATGTTTACATACAAAGTAAATGTACAAGCCTTTTAGGCATGTGTACAAGTGTACAATGCATAACTTTTGAATATCTTTTCACTCCAAAACCTGTGTACAACTCCATGAAGCACAAAGTACAAACCGGTTAAGCATGAATTCAAATAAGCCTTATTTCCCTCCATTTTCCTTCTAGATTTCGTACAACCTTTTCAACACAAGTTACAAACACTTATAGCACAACATTTAAAATATTTTCCCTCCATTTCACCACCCCTACTCGTCCTAAATCATAAAATCCTAACCCGAAACCCTAATTGACCCGAAAACACCTAAACTACTTTGAACCAAGTTCTAACCTAGCAATCACTCACCACCATGATCCACCACCTTGCTAGCCTACTTGTCACCACCTTGTCACCACCAAACAACCACCCTACCACCTCCATCACCACCTTGCACTCCAAGTAACCACCTTGTCCCCCCTTTATTAACCAAACCGTCACCACAACCTTACACCTCTCCATGCTAGTCCATAGCCTTCCTTGGTCGCCACTCTACTATTACTTAGCCACTACTCCACTTAACTTGGCCACCACTCCAAGTAACTTGGCCACCACTCCTTCCCTAGCCTTATATATACACGCATACATCACACACTTTCAATTCACCATCAAAACTTTATACAACTTCAAAATAATGATCTAACCAAGCCATAGAAGAGAAGAAAGGAAGTACAAGCTGTTTTGAGGCCAAGGTTTAAGAATAACAAGGGTTCTTGATTCGTCTCTAAGATTTTCGAACCATATTCACCCATTTTCGACCCATTTAAGCTTTTGTAAGTCTTCAATCTATTTTATAAATTCCTAATGTGTTATAAATCTTTAATAAGCTCTTATAGATCATATATAACCTACTTGTTTAAGCCTTGAACCACAAACCCACACGATTTGGTTTTCCTAAACCAAACGCACCCTAAAACCCTAAAACCTTATTTGCGAAACCCTAATAAGCTATAAGCTTATTAAGCTTGTAAATCTAACATATTTTAGCTTATTTTAATAAGTTATAACCTGCAAATTGATTTCTAGATTGAAAAATACAAAGATTATCTAAAAATGCAAAACATTTTATGCATAGGGGTATATATTGTAAATTTTGAAACAATTAAATTTTTGGGCCAAAAATGTAATTATCCTAAAGTTAAACTTCAGGGGGTTATTTTGACAAACTCTAAAGTTGAGGGTTTAAATGTTTAAAGATATATATAAAAGGATTAAATTTGTAAATATATATATACCAAGGGTATATATTGTCATTTTCATATTCTTAAAGGTATAAAGTATAATATTTTTATATTAATTATAAAAATATATTTAAATATTATAAAACTCGGTTTTATTAAAACCAGACACATTTGTCGTTATCATTCATCGATCGAAACATATAAAAATGATTATGTTATATATTTAACATAATTTATCATCCACTAGCTTTTGAAGAAACTTAAAATGATAAAATCTTATCATAACGTATCACGTTACTAGGGAATTTCATGTGAGGGGCTTCATTTGGGTAGACGTTTTGACGATTTGCTGGATTTACGATTTAAAGTGTCCTAGCTCCTCAAACGTTTACTACATGACCTCTGGATTATGATAGCCCGAACAGTGATATGATGATTTCACAAGTTACTAAACCAAATGAACATTTACGTTAAACTTTATAAAATAAAGTTTTGAAACAATCAAACTAAGACTTGACATATTACCCCAGGTTGCGTGACGAGGCTGTTTACTTCCATTTGAATTAAATTTCAAATCAATCAACTACCTTATCAAGGTGAGTTCATAGTCCCACCTTTACATGTTTTCTAAACTCTGTGGGGAGGTACATGCTATAAACCATGAATACAAGTATTTTTCAACTGTATGCTATCCTGATATATTATTGCCGAAGTACCTACATTTTCCAAAAGGCCCCACTATCATAAACTGTTAATTACTTGTAACCGTACGTACTGGTTAAGTAAGCGCGAATGCCGTGAATAGATCTATTGGGACTAAACTCCCCCGTCCAGGTTCTGGTACACACATGGCCAGCAGACGCACTTCATTTGAGTAACTTCGGGTGTTTGGCAAAGCACCCGCTTGGGGCAACAACTTGTGATAACATTTACTTAAGGCTTCGGTGTCATGAGCTTAGTGCAATAATAATATGATTTTCTATGATAATTGTATTTCGTTGCAATTATTACTGTTACATTGACTTGTATTCAACTATTATATTTCAAACACTGTGAATTTAACTCAACCGTTGTGTTGACCTTTTTAGCATGTTTATCTCAGGTAATTGAGCAATCTATGGCACAGAGTGGCATTGGACTCGAGGACGTCCAAAACTTGTTATCATTCAACTCTATGTTTTCATATGTATTTGGGACCTCTTTTGGAAAACTCTGATATATTATTAAATGATAACTAAATTTTCCAAAACGTCTCTTTTGAGTCGTTTTCTATGATTATGACAGTTGATTCATGAAGTAATACCCCAAATGTAACACCCCCAGACTACGATACGCAGCGAAATACAACATTTGGGGTGCTACTTCAAAATACATGCACACGAGTCCCAGTAAACGTTCAAAGATACGTTTATAAAACACAATTTCATTTATTAAAAAGATCAGAGTTACATAGGTCCCAATACTAACATAGAAATTTATTTCAAAAAGTCGCAACACGCCTTTTTTTGTTAAATGAAATCATGACTGGGAAGTATGCCACTTCCCCTAATACTAACCACAAAATGTCCGTTACAGGGTGCTCACTGTCGGATTCATACCCTGGACAGGTTTTCAAACCAATAGATATAATTTTAATGCATTAGCGTTTCACCAACAACGATGCAATTTAACGCTACACAGGTAAAAGGCATAACTCAATATGAAGTGGAATCATATTTAAAATCAAAACCATTGCTTCTTTTTGAAAAACAACAAGGTATCCCCCTCAGCGTATTTTTAAAATATTTAAAACACTAAAAGCGAGGCAATGAAACATCACCTGATCAAAGCCGATGATTAATTAATAGAAGGTCTAGCACGAATATCCACAAAAAACCGAGATCGCGACTTATAATTAGAGTCGCTCGATTATTATACCGAAAAGTATAACCAACGATGCGTACATCGTATCAACAAGATCATATATATATAAAAATAAAAGTTTTATTTTATTTATAAAGTATATATTAATTAATATTATATAATATGATAAATATCAAATAAAAAGACAAATATCCGTGAGAAGGATAAAAAGATTTTTTTTTAAGTTCTCAAAATATTCTGAAAAAATTACACAAGATCGTTTATGTTAGTGCATGAAAAATTTGTGAATAAAGTTTTTTTAAAAGTGGATACTTTTGCCGAAAAAAAATTATGAAAAAAACGTTTGTGCATTAAATCGTTTTTTTGTGCATCAAAAATTCGTTTTTGTACCCAACTTCTTTTGACTTTTTGCATCAAAATTTTATTGCGCATCAAACTATAACAAGTTGAAAATTTTGTGCATCAAAATTTTTTTGTGCATCAAAATTTCTTTTTTTGCGCATTAAAAAAACGTATAAAAACTCAAAATTAAAAAAACTTTATTTACAAAAGTTTTATGTACCAACATACCCGATTAATGGAATTTTTTTAGATTTTTTCGAGAACTTTTTTAAAAAAAATTTCTTTTATCCTCTCACGAATATTTGTCTTTTATTTTAACTTCTATATATATATATATATATATAGAAGTTAGGATCAAATGAGAAGTTTTCTTAAAATAAAAGATAAGAAGAAATTATAATCGCATATGCCCGAGATGCACCACTTAAATAACGCATCTCTATAATCTTATATGCATTATAAAACGTATTTCAAGCTTTTAATTAGATCATATACATATATTAGATGCCATTTCATGATTTCTCATGTTTTATTTTACCTCTGCACAGTGCTAAAAGTCATGAAAATCAATTTTGCCCCATCTACACATCAAATTACTTTCGAAACTCGAAAATGATGCATCTTAATGAATAGAAATGCATCAAATGCAAGTCGTTGCATCTCAAATATGTGGTTTTTAGTCACTTCGGCACCCACTTCTTATTTTTAATTTCCCATCTCACATGGATCCCTAACTCTATAATAATATATATTATATATGATATAATATATATATAAATATATATAAATAATATAGTATATATATAATATATATATAAATATATCTAAATCCCAAAACCCCACTTTATTGAGTTATAATTATTCCTCACGTTTTATCTTACGTGACTTTAATTGAAAACGTTATATTTTCAATAACTTTCTATTTTTAGAAAGTTACTATTTTCGGAAAGTTACCATCTTTGGTAAGTTTAAACATCTAAGTATATTTTTAGTACTTATTATTTTATTTATATTCATGTACTTGGTTAAAAATTATGCAAGTCTTATACGACCTGTTGACTTTTTAAAGTCAACATTTGACTTTCTTTGACTTTTATACTTATATTTATTTTTACTCAAATCTGACCCGCGCCAAACGACCCGCTAAATCACATTTTTATTACTCTGAGTAAAAAGGGATTTTATGCGAAACGACATTCCGGACAACTTTTTAGTTCGCCGAGTCTCGAAACTAGACGGAAATGACGAAAAGGCCCCTGCAAAAATCTGTTGTAACTTGTATTTTCAATAAAAATGCAGTAGTTTGACCATCGGTTTTGACCCGCTATATCATATTTTCGTGACTTTGACCAAAAAGAGATTTTATGTAAAACGTCATTCCGGACAACTTTCGTGTTTCGCCGGAAGGCCGAAACGGATTCGAAAGTGCCCAAAATGGCTGTCGAAAATCAGATCAGCAACCAAAATAAGCTTAAATAGCTGATCGAAATTTTTAGTTTTTCTAAACTTGTTTTCGCCGTAACTTCTTCGTTATTAGGAGTTACGGGACGTTCGAATTACCAAAAACGTTCATAAAAATAAGCTCTTTCATATTATCCAATTGAAACCAGTTTTTATAAATTTTCGAACCTCGTTTTCCGTGCCAAACCTTCTGCACGAATTTACCATTTTCAAAACTTATCAAAACTTCATTTTCACCTCACAACAACATCAAAATACGCCTAGCTAACCTATCTCCGTCAACTAATCAACTCATTCACAATCTATTCTAACCAACGCAAGTGTCGGACCTCATCACATATAACATACAAAATCGAATTAAGAACGAAAAAAACAAAATAAATGTAAAAGAGGATGCTCACAAGGCTATATATAGCAAGATCGGACAACAAAGATTTTCGTCTCGTCCCATTTGTTCCTAGCCGTGGGTTCGAACCAACCCAAGACACAAAACCCTCAACTTTTTAACCAAACCCACTTGATCATATCACTAATCTAACCCTTTTTAAACACTTTTTTGATCAAAAACACAAGAACTTGACCCAAAATCATATTTCTTCAAAACTTAGTGCATGTGCAATATTTTTAGTGAGATATGTAGGCCTTGATACAAGGATCAATATTTTGTAAACGGATTATTTTGCATATCGGAAATTTGACCGGAAAAAGGGTGGTGTTTGTTTGGCCGGACGTGAAGAGCACTAGGGGAGTAGGAAGAAAGAAATTTTGTTAAAAGAATTATAATGTAAGTGTTGGGTCCTATTTATAGAAAATTAGTTTGGCCCTTTGAAAAAAATAGTCCCTCCATTTTCTATTTCTTTCAAAATAAGTACGAATGATGTTTGTTTCGTTAGGTGGCCAACCAAAGACCCGGGATCATTTTTTCGTGATTAAATTTATTTTTGTCACACTAAATTTGATTTAAAAACCTTTATTAAGATGTGTACACGTTGAAATGCGTATCCGGCTCAAGACAAGGAACAAAAGACGACATTCGTAAAAATAATAAATTTACGATCTTAAAAATAATAACGAGACGCGTCGTAAATTTTACGATGCTCAAAACCATTAACGAACGCGCGGTCAAACGTTGACTCGTGAAACGTCAAAAACAAAAATTTCAAATTTTCGTTCGTAATAAAATACGAAAATAATTATTTATGACAAATAAAATTTTAAATGTCGACGTTTGTTCACGTGAACTTATAAAATAATAATTATGACGTCGAATTCGCGATCGTCATACGCGTCGTGAAACTCGTGTTGTTACATTCCACCCACCTTAAGGGAGCGCCGTCCCGGTGCTCGGTCCTTCTTACTCGTCTCATCATTTGTTCGTGGCATGACGGCTTCTCGTCATCACGCGGACTCCTACGTTCTTTCAAAATAAATATGCGACACAATATTCGCTCCGACTATTCCGGATGGAAAGTCAACAAAACAAGCAGTAAATTATACCCTCAAAATCAAAACAAAATCGTGGTAGCTCGTATCAAAAGAGGCAAAAACAAGTCGCAAAAATATATTTGACAAAACCAAGCCACGTCGTTCTAATTTTTTTATAGTCGCGCTCTTCATAAGGGGCAATATACGTCGCAGAATATATCCGATTAAAATAATTATTATGTCGTTCTCACGAGAAATTTTCTAAAATGGATGATCGATCCAAACTTAGTTGGAGATCATAAAAACAACAAAACCAAGCGCACCTCGGTTATCAAAACCAAGGCCGAAGCTTACGTCGTTAATTAAATCAAAATATATGTCGCACTCAAATACGGAATTATACCAATATTCAAAACCGAGAATATATTTGATTACCAAAAATCCAAAACATATGTCGCTTACTAAAACCAAGATAGACATTAATAATCAAAACCGATATGTATTTATATCATTATCCAAACCAGAATACTCATCATTATTCAAAACCAAAATACACATGTCGCCCTTCCGGTCTCATCTAATAATGCCTTACCGGTTGCGAAAAATATTCCGGAGTACCTACGACTCCATTAATCGCATCATAGCGCTGACATATGAAAGCACATATTCATTTAAGCACATAATCGCCTATTAGTCATTTTAAAATGACTTTATATTTCTACCTAGCTTATCATCACGCTTGGCAACAATCATGCTTGCTTTTCATAAGTTTTAGCAAATCATATGTGCTTACTTATCAGGAAGCCTCAACAATGACTATGCTCATCACGCGGTCCATACCCAACCGATTAGATCGATTATTATACCGAGCTTGCCGGATGGCCATGCTTCTTGGTAATGATCTCGACTAAATCACGGTTAGGTTTTAGTCTACCATAGTCATGCTCATGGGCTACCATGCCATAACTGACAATGGTCTACCAGGCTTACGTACCTCTCAAATCAACTTTCATCTACATTTGGGTAAGTATACCCGTTCACTCACGTCCTAAGCCGCATCACGGCTACACAAAAGCGACACAAGCGCTTACTACCATTCAAAAGCACATATCACATAAATCACATAATTCACATAATTCGGCGGTGATAATTCCACTAGGAAACACATATTGTCGAAAGACAAATTCGAAAGAAATCAAGAAAACAATTGAGCATCATGGGCTCGTTGCTCGTTCGACGAAAATCAAAATTTCAAGGTTTATTTACCGCGACCAACGTAGTCGACTCGGTCGTACCGCATCATCTCAGTCCTAAATGACTCAACCTATTAAGTCGAGATAATAACACACATTCCTATTTTGATACCGTTCGGCTTAAGGTGTTAGCTACTTTGATCGTTCCTCCAAGACGGAAACGGATGTTACCATTCGGCTGGAGTTTCCAATATTTTTGCTCTTTCATACGCATACAAAGTCGTTGCATCCAGGAGAAAGGACTACTAACCTTAAATCAGGTGTCGCTTAGTGCCTTATTATATTCTTTGACGTCATCAGGTATACATACAACTATACTACCACTATACTCCATTTCGAGGAAAGAAGTCTTCTTCACGGTCATCGGTTGATACATCATAGGCATCATACATCCAATGTTGGAGAATGCTTCTCCATTTCTCACTTTCAACATCGGGACTAACCATCTTAGCTTCCACCCACCCTAGGAATCTTTACATCTCCAAAAAGATCCCTTCTCAGTGTCAGTATCAGGTTCACACCATTGGTAGCTCAATTCTACCATCGCTTACTAGCACACCGACTATACTTGGTCTTGACACGTCTTCATAACAACCACCAATCTTGAATACTACGAACTAAACTTCACTCCTTTCTAGACACACTCGTTCTGAATAATACCGTAGGTATTTCCTCTTCGAAACTACTCGGTCATAATGACTCGCATGAGACTCTCTCTATGTGGTCGGTAAGAATAGGGTTACTCGCATAAGTATCCGTAACAGGGTAAAAATATTTTCTTTCTCCGAAAGCTTGACCCAAACATTTATCTCAATTATCAAGCATTTTAATGGTGACGATCGATAAGTGTTAAATTGTATATATTAAATACCCAGGATTTCGCCAATAAAAGCCAAAATTTTTTGCCAAAAGATGGAAATATGTGTGCTTTTGTGTCTTAATGTGCAGGAAAGGATATTAAAGTCAAAAAGAGTCAAAACAAGCAAAAACCGACAAGAAACGGAAAAGACAAGTACAAGTGATCAAGAGGAAAGATATCAAAGCCGGATCAGCCTGACACAAAGAAAAAGTCAAAATAAGTCAAAAGAGGTCAAAGTTAAGAAAGTCAAGTCAATGAAGACTCAATTATCAAGTGCCAAGGACCAATATTGACAAGTTTCAAGATTACAAGGGCTTATTTGGAAGTTTCTAAGTTCAAGGGACTAATCTTGCAAAAGATAAAAGTTTCTTTTAAAGAGGAAAATAAAAGTTATCAACTACAAGGGCCAGAGTTGTAAATTTTCAAAGATATTTTACACTACATTTGGAAGAATGAAACAGAGGGACTTGTATTGCCAATACTCTAAAGTTTCAAACATACACGCGGGCTTAACCTTTTCTCCTAACCACCTCTAACAGTTTTTCCCGCCCAAAACCTGAAACAAACCCACCTTCGCAAAAACCTTTTCCCGTTTCTCCCTACAACCCTACCTCGTATTTTACCATCTCCACATCATCTTGCACACGTGGCGAACTCCAATTGGTGTGAACACATCACCAATTAAATCAAACGGTTAAGATTCAAACTAAAGAGATCCAACGGCTATAAAGGATTGAAGCTCTCATCCTCTTTTCACTTTCTCTATAAATAGAAGCTCAAACATTCAGAGTTGGAGTAGTTAGTTTTTAGAGTTTTCAATTTTCTTTGTATTTTTTTTCAATTTCGTGTACTGTTCATTGTTGCAATTAAGTTTTTAATCTTTCAAATTCAGTTGTATTTCTTGTTTTGAAGCTTGTACTCTTCTTTCTTAAGCAATAAAGCTAGTTCAGTTGAGTTTGTGTTCAAATGTTCATGTTATAAGCTGTTTTTTACATAATAAGCTTGTAATAAGCTCATTTTAGCTTATTGAGTTTCCTTTAGTTCACAAATAGTTCTTATATTGTTAAAAGTCTTTTAAATACTAAATTTTTCTATCCTCATTCAAAATTGTTCATTTGAATTCAAATTGATCAAGTTTGGAAGCATTGAGGAAGAATAAGCTAAATTCAGCTTATTGAGCTTATAGCTTAATGGTCTAGAGGCAAGGTGCCACATTAGGATTTTGTTTAGAGGTCACTCACTCAGAAAGAGTGACCTAGGGTCAGAGACTACAAGTGCAAAGGGTTAGCTTCATGTTCTTGATTTTAGCATATATTTAGCTTAATTCATGTAGCTTATTCCTTTGTTTTTCTTGAGCTTAATCCTGTTCAAAATTGATTGGTTAGTTTAGATATTAGAATGTCTTTAAGCTGTTGTAGCTAGAATCCAATAAGCTCTCATTACTTGAAATTCTGTCAAATAGTAGAATAAGCTAGCTGATAAACTAGCTTATTCCTTTTAATAAGCTGTAGGTTTTATTGCTCAATTAGCTTAATTAGGTGAGTTCTAGTCTGAGTAGATATAAGGTTTTAACATTTCTAGTTTTAAAATAGATTTTAAGTCAAGTTCATTTGGGACAGTTAGTGTTAACTAGTGTTTGGATTTAAGTGTCTTTGACTCTTAAAGTCAAATTTAGTTGGAAAATTTACATAAGTCAGTTGAGTTAAGGGTTATAATCAAGTTTTAAAGTGGTTTTAAGAATTAGTTTGTAGAAATTCAAAGTTTTGAGCTTAGAGAGTCTCT
>BQNB010061144.1:2055-34637 GCA_026074375.1 Tanacetum coccineum | reverse complement strand
GTATGTGTACTTTTCTAAACTAAGCCGTGTATTAGGTTTTTATGAATTTATGAACCTTGTCTTTTATAGTTTTGCTTCGGTTTTTCATCTATAATGATAAACCATTGTCCTCTTGAGCTTGATGACTTTGGAACCATATATATATAAGCCAGATTGAAAGGACATAAAGCAGAATGAGCTCGACCCAAGCTTTGATTATGATGCTAATCGAATAGGAAGAAAGGTTTCATTTGCATTTTGCTTGTGCTTAAATGCAGGTATACAACTTCAAATACACTGTATTTTCTTTTAGAAAAATGAAAAAATAAATCAGTGGCATTGTTAATGAAGATGCCACTGAATAAGATGACTTCACTGAAAACCCCTTATTTTATAGAATGAATAGACGATCACATTCCCCTATCAGACACCAGTTGGAGAAAAGATACTTGTTGAGCTGATAAGATATGAAATAGAGTTAGTGTAACAACTATTTAAGAAAATTTGAGCTACATATACAATCTGATCATACTCCAACAAAATGTAATAATGAAAAATATACATGCCGATTATTACTACACCATTAACTTATTTTAGAAGTTACAAAGCAAAACTCAAAGTAATGATAGGCCATTTAACCCTTTAACTTATCTTCGCTAAAAGAGAGCAAGTCTGAAAACCAACGTGTGTAAGGGTCATTTACTGACACTCACATCTAATTTGTTTCATGTAAAAATAGTTGAAACTTGCAAAATTACATAATGAGAAAAAAGCATAAATATTGAATAAATAAACATATATCAATGTTCTTAAAAGTAATAATAGCCGCTTAGGTACTTGCGAAAAAACATGAAAGACAAACTATATGAAAGGTCTTGTGAAGCAAATACATTTAAGAATCTCAATGTTCTTCCTTTTAGGGGTTATTCGATGTTCTTATATATAATTTACTGAACCCGTAACCTGATGGTCTCAAAAGTGAAAGTAGTTGGTCGAAAATCTTAACTCATTTCACCTAATTAGCAATCTACATATAATCTTATCATCCATGAGATTATGGAGAACTAAATTATAGACCAACTTCTTTTTCTCCTTTTTAATATAATATGAGGGTTATATTCTTGTGCATCTTTTTCTTTTCTATCATACATAATCTGCTGGGGTTGTGTTCGTCTTCAAGCCTTCGGATTTATTTCGCACTAGTAACCAGGTTGTAGGGTGTCGAATCCTACAAGTGGTATCAGAGCTCAGGTTCGCGGGTTCTCTGGTTAACTAGGATCGATCAAGAAGAGGTCTTTGTTGTTTGGTTTTTCTGGAAGGAACAGGAGGGTTCTATTCTGTTTGGGCTACCAGGTTCTCGACAATAAAAGTTCTTGGTGTTAAGGTTTTTTGACGTCAAGGAGCAGCAGGGTATCGACAGGTATAGGTTCTTGAGTTCTTCGATTGTCCGGGTTCACGACAAGGTGTAGAAGACTTAAGGGAGTTATTGCACAATGTACTTTGTTTGATTCGGTGTTTGTAAGGTTTTATATTTCACAAGGGTTATCAGTATAAACAATAGGGTCGTGAGAATAAGTCCAAGATTGTCGATGGTTGCATCGGTTTTCTTAGGTTATAGAAAATATTTATGCAAAAATAAAAGTATCGACAAGGTTACTTTTAAATAACGTAGGGTATTTCTGATCATAGAGTGGTCGATTTGTTGGGACAGTTTATGCCCATGTATCGATCGATATTTGAGTAGAAAGGGTTTTGTTTTTTTGAAGGGTTTCTTGCTTAGATCTTACTTTAAGTAAGGTTTATTCTAGGGTTATATCGTAAAGTTAGGGTTTTAAAATTGGGTTACTTTGCTAGATCGTGCTTTATGTAGGTAAAATCAAAAAGGTTTTAAACGGTGCAAAGGGTTAAACGGAACTGGCTAGTATGAATACTAGGTTAATATCGAAAAGCTCGCTGGGAAAAAATTTTTAATTTGTACAATAGCATGGAGGTTAAAACAGTTGGGTTTCAAAACAACTGGGGGTTGGTGTAGAAAATGAGTCCATGGAGTACATGATGAAAAATGTGTTTGGTTTGAGGTGGAACTGCAGGGAGCTCAAGGGGATCGTGAAGCTGAGGTTTTTCAGGTTAGTAACGATGATACTGTAGTGGCTCAAAGATGGTTGGAGGACAAGCAACCTGAGAGGAAGACAAACACAGACTGCTTGTTAAAGGAGCAGGAAAAGGAATTCAGGACTGGATGGAAGATCAAGACGGGCGATTGTTCTTGATTCTTGTAATCAGAGGTCTACACAACAATGTACGAAGAGTGGGGTCGCCAAACATTTGGGTGTTGCAGGGTTACAGCAGCAGAAAGAGTTGGTTAAGGAGACGAACGTGACACTCTTGGCTAAGGTATGTTGTTTTCTGATTCAGTCTGGTATGTCCAAGGTTCTTTGGGCAGAGGATACAACCATGTCTACATATCTAGTGAACAAGGTCACCATCATCAGCGACTGGATTTAAGACGCCTATAGATATGTTAGGGTTTTTTGGTTGGCTTGCTAGTATTAAGCAAGGGATGCTTGAACCGGTTAACTCCATTCATTTCGGAAAACACAAAATGACTATCAGTGTCGCTCGATACCAGAGAAACACCAAAACTCAATTGAACCAAAAAGATAACACTACCATAACATCACCCATACCACAACTTCAAAACATAAAACCTCATCCTATGAAACACACTGATATCTCTCCAACTTCTATGAAACACACTGGTAATTCGTATACTGACGTCCTTACCAACAAAAAATTCAACAACCTCCCCCGCCCATCACAATTCACTCTTTCTCGAACCTCATTGCTAACCTCTCTTGCTCCTTAGTTGGCGAACTAGCACATATTGATACCTTAATTACCTAACATCGAAACCATTTGTTAAGAAATGGGTTCCCCAACTTAAGAATAAAGTATCTTGGTGGTTTCCATATTCTCTTACATGCAGACACGAGCATTCAAACCGATGCCATCCTTTCTAATCAAACAATCACAAATTGCTTCAATACCTTAAAACCTTAGAGTGGCAACTTTCATCATAAAAATAGATTAACATGGCTTTCCATTGAAGGTCTTCCACCGCAGGCATGACACGAGGTTGCCTTCACCCGTATCGCCAGGGATTGGGGCGAGATCATTTTTTCCTGAAAAATGCAAAGACAATAATAACAACTTGGTTGCTGGAAAAGTGTGCATTCTTACCAGCCGTATGGAACACATTCAACATAACATTCCGGTTACTATCGATGGTGTTCACGTTTATGTAAGAATAAGGGAGATATTGGGTGAGTGTGATGAAGTCTTCCCCGTTGAAAAATCATTAGTCACAGAAGACTGATTCGGACAACCAAGATGATGCTACAACCAAACATGAACCTGAACAAGATAACGATGGTGGAGACGATGAGGACGGAGAGGATGATTTTCTTGATGACGAATCTGATGGTGAGCTATTCTTTAACAATGATGAATTCCGAAATGAAGGTGGATGGATTAAAGATGATGTTATAGATGCACATGAAAATAACATCTCATATTCAAACTCTCACCGGAGGCGTAATTTAGATTCAACGGCAAGATTTAAAAGTCCTTCACCAAAGAAGAAATATGGTCAGATGGATTCTATAAGTTTTGTTGGTGTTGGATATCCTGGGCCCAACATCTCATCAAGTCTAACATATAAGCCCAACTGAGGTTCCATTCTAAAACCAATTGGTGATAGAAGGAGTAGCCCACCAAGCTTATATGTTAACTTTGAGATTATGATTCTACCGATGTGGGATTGGGTTTGCACACCCAACAATTGGTGCGGTGAACGTGGATATAGTATTCACTTTAGTCAATAGGTTAGATATAGTATTCACTTTAGTCAATAGGTTAGGGGGTTTAGTGTAAATTTAGCTCTAATTATAGCCATATTAAGGTTATTGGGTTTCTCTACGGCCCAAGCCCATCCTCCCCCTCATCTCTATAAAAGGAGGTGAAGGGGGAAGGGTTTCACACATTATTCTTCCAACCTGTTTGTTCTCCTCTTCATCTCTATAAAAAGAAGTAAGGGGGAGGGGTTTGTACTTCATTCTTTTCCTTACTCAATAAACATATAATATTGAGGGTTATATTCTTGTGCATCTTTTTCTTTTCTGTCATACATAATCTGCTGGGGTGTGTTCGTCTTCAAGATCGGATTTATTTCGCAATAGTAACCAGGTTGTAGGGTGATCGAATCCTACAAGCCACTTAGGTACTGGCGAAAAACTTAAAAGACAAACTATATGAAAGGTCTTGTGAAGCAAAAGTGTAAAACTTACATTTAAGAATCTCAATGTTCTTCCTTTTAGGGGTTGTTCGATGTTCTTATATTGGTTGAGCAATATGTCTATGTTCAATACAACCATTCCCTTGTATTTGCAAAGAGATTATATATTATTTACAGAACCCGTAACCTGATGGTCTCGAAAGTGAAAGTAGTTGGTTGAAAATCTTAACTCATTTCACCTAATTAGCAATCTACATATAATCTTATCATCCATGAGATTATGGAGAACTAAATTATAGACCAACTTCTTTTTTTCCTTTTTATACCAACAAACTTGGGTTGAAGAACTTACGCTCAAGGCCTCTTGAAGAGTTAAGGGAGTTCTTCTACATATTTGATAATATATTACAAAAATTAGGACAACAAACTAGAGTATGAACACAAATAGTAGTAACAAACTTTAGTATAGGTTCTTAAAAAAACATGATCAAAATTAAAGATACGTCTAAAAAATTACTCAAAATTCACTTTAATAAATAATTCATACACTAGGACAAATTATCTCTAGAAAATTGCTCATCGTTAAAAAAAACGAGTATTTGTAAAAATTATTCAGTAAGAACACTACTAGTCAAAGAAACAACACACAACAATGAAAAATGCTTCTCTGTTCTGAATTGATAAGAATACAACAGATAAGACGCACTAACAAAATTGACGACCTCTATTTCTTCTACACTGTCAGATCCTTAGCAACAGAAGGAGAGCCCTTATTTGCAGGATTGTATATGCTCAAGTCCCCAAACTCTCTCCTACCATATACTTTACAGAACCTCAGTTACGATGTTATTAACAAAGCTTTTTGTGCTCACTTAAAAGAAATAACGTGTAGAGGTGGCGGTTTCACCCCATACATCTATAGGATTCAACTAAAAAAGGTGACAGGTAAAATAGGTCAGGCGGGTCAAAGATATGAAATTGCCCCTAAATTATGGAATAATTATGCTCAAATAGAGTTAAAGAACATCCCTTTACTTTAATTAACGACTCTAAACATCCTGTTAACCGTGTAGTATATGATATTTTAGTTCTATATAGATTTCATTTGTATTATCCCTTATTTCTTAGATTCATTAGTAAATAAACATGGAGCATAAATTATGGAAAAAATGGCGGATACTCAACATACCTATGTGTCACTTACCAACCAGCAGGTAAAAACCAAGGATTGATCACTTCAACAAACACTTGTCTCCATCTTTGACAAAATTCCTGAATCCCATCGTCCTCATGTTCCTTCAGCAGATAATCAACGACTTGCTTCCCGTGTGGTCCATGCCCTCGTAACAACAGCTTTGAACTACATGTGGCAATTACTGCAACAGAAATTATGTTTACAGATACATGTTGTTTAGCAGATGCATCCGTAGGATCAGTATTAATATCTGAATCCAACATAGAACCTTTTTCAAGCTCATTGATTTCATTTTTTGATGCGTCAGCACCATCTTCTATATCACTATTTAGCGCCGTATCTAAGACTGTGTTTTTTGAGGAACTATTACGATATAAGTGTTTCTCTGTCCGCATTCGCTTTATTCCGCATTCGCCTGGACCAACTAGTAAAGCCTTTTTTAAGTCTTCATCCGATATTTCTCGTCCTCCATAATACGTCCTGGCAATCTGATATATTATTCAGCCATTAGGTCAATTTACTCAAATCAGTACTAGATTAGTGACACGCCAAAAAAGTCCTCATTTTCATTGGTATCAACATGTTTAATGTAGATAACCTTAAACACTGCTCAAGTCACTCAATGAATAGTCATTCAAGATGGTCAACCTGAGTCTAAGAGGAAGACTGACTATTCACTGAGGCGGAACTCAGTGAATGAAGTCTCTAAACCAAAGAAGAAGGTGATGAGTTTAGTGAGCTATTGCAATAAGCTCACTGAATCCCTTTCGATCTCCTCAACATCAGGAAACCTGAAGACTAAGAAAAGTATCTAAGTAACCGAAGAAAAAGAGGGATATGTTTGAAGGGACAAAGTACAAGTCCTTATCAACCTAAACTCAACATAGCTTAGAATGGGTTGGTAGTAGAACAATTGTCAACACTGTTCTACCGAACGCAATGTACCTTGAAAATTCTTCTTAGGACACACATCTTTACCTAATTATTTCATGTGCCTATATGTAGGATTGTTTTTCTCTCAAAGTATAACTTTGGTTTTACTTTGAGTTCATAGAGGAGATCACCATACTTACACTGTCATTCAACTCGTATTACTTGTTCCGCAAAGTAAGTCAAAGTAAATTCTTTATTTGCTATAATAAGAATTTAAATGTTGAAAAACTCTTGTTATCTACTTTAAGTTTTTAACAACTTTGTATATCCTTTCATTACATTACTTAAACATGAAACTAGAGTAGATTGGAACAACACAAGAAACAAAAACTATTTAGATTTTATTTTTGAAAAGTATAAATAAAAAGGTAACATTCAGTAGCAATTAATCTAAAACGTTCTTCATAGTGCATACCTGTGTTAATTCCTCACGACACTAAGGCTGCATCCTTGGCCCATGCTTCAATAGAACCTTTGCAATCTTACCCAACTTTAATGGAGACACACTAAAATTGACCACTTCATGTACAAATAACGGTATCCCATAGTCTGAAGCTACTTTCTTCTTATACTCTTCAGCAAAAGAGTTTGCTTTTTTACGACAATCCAAACAAACTAGAACTTTTCTGTTAAAGGGGAGACTTTTTAAATGTTAAGGTAAGTGTATCCTATAACATGATGGAATGATATGGTGGCGTAAGTAGTTGTTTCCTTCACCACATCCTACACATATATTTTTCTTGTTTTCAAAGTTTGTCTTGCTTTTATGTTCAAAGTGAAGCATTATGGCTGGTGGATCTTCATCAACAAGTTTTGCCAGTTCTCTCTGCAAATACCTGCAATGTTATTGGTTATGTATTATTCTATAATCTAAATACCGACACAAATATTTAATCAAATGATTTGACTATTTTGACAACTTTTTATACGAGCATTATTCTATTTAAAATAAATCACTAACCATTATAGCTTTTTTCGACATAAAAATTGTCCATCATTAGCATATATTCTGCAATTGGGATAAACTGGCGATTTACAAGAAAAATTCGTCCTAGCAACCTTCTTTGAAAATTTATCTCCATTTTCTTCTGAAACTAATCTCTTTGGCACTTTAATATTGCTTTTTGACAGTAGGCCGTAGTTGTAAAGAGATAAAGGACAAGAACCATTTGTCCCAAGATGTTTCTTGATATAGAGTTGTAATATTTCATCAGGATTCTGTAATTCACCTTGAAGAAGAAAACGAAAATCAACTAAATGACTTATAACTACGGAAGATGGAGAAGCAGTTGTAGAATTTGAATTAAGAAAGCCAAGATGTGTATCCGCTTGTGATATTGTAGTGGAAATATCAGCTTCGGTTACTGGTATTTTTTTGGCAAGCGCGACAATAGCATTGTCAGATAGTACGTATTTAAGGCTCTCATCATGCATCCAGGCCTAAAACAAAATAAAAAATAAAATAAATCTCTAGTAGATGTGTACATTCCTACCCATTTCTTCATGAATGGAATGCCAATTCAGGTGCAAACCCTTTTCAAAATAACAATAGTTAGCATGAATGCATATGGTAAGACACTCCCAGATAATCTGCTTATGATGTCACATATACAAAGCTAAATCACTTCCAACCCATTTTAGCAGCCTGCAGTTTAGAGGATAAGTTGTTTACCATGAAATCCCTCCAACAGCATAGGCGTCTGACAATACCCTAAAACTGAATTGATATAGAACATTATGCAACGGTTATATCAACAACAGCCCTAAACTACTTTCTTGTGTACTGTTTTGTTTCCTTTTGGTGCTAGCGCCGACAATTAGCTTTGGCAGATAGTACGGTTTTATTTTTTTTATTTATTATTTTAAGGCTCTCTCTCATCATGGCATTCCCAGGCAGGGCTTTATATTAAAAAAAATAAAAAAAATAAATTTAAATTCCTAGTAGATGTTGTACATTCTACCCTTTTCTTCATGAATGGAAATGAAAATGCCTACCAATAATTCAGGTGTTGTAAGGTGCATTGCATACACTTTCTCAAAATAAACATTAGTTTTAGCATGATGAATTGAATGCATTATGGTTGAAGACACACTCCAGATATTCTCTGGGCTTTATTTTATGTTGTCACCTCTAGGTATACAAAAGCCTAAAATCATATTCCTTCCACAATTTTATTTTATTTAATTTTTGCAGCCTTGCAGGTTAGAAATTTTGATTTTTTTTTTGCAGTTTTTTAGAGGATATATTTGTTGTTTACAATGAAATCCCTCCAAAAGCCTTTGGCGTTTTCTGACAATACCCTAAATAATCTGATTTGATTTAGAAACAGTTTGCAACTCGTTATTATCAACAACAGCCACCTCATAAACTACTTTCGTATATATGATCCTCTTCTCTTAAGCATGCGAACTTTTTACAATTTCCATGGTATTTATCAAAACGGTAATAAGAAACAAATAAATAATATATCTAATATAGGATAAATGTAAAAAACGCACATACTTTGGTAAAGAGAATACATACATAAGTACTGTTTAAAAAACCACAAACCGAATAGAGAATGTACCTGACTGTTGTCTGAAGAACTTTCGGGATCATTCAAGTGCCGGTAAATAATTGAAGAAGCAGCAGACTGCCCTGGGGAAGCTTCTAGTTCTTTAGTGAATAGTTACAGACACACAGCATTGGAACGCCGGCTGGCCTCGTAAACAAAATCAAATTTGTTGTCATCGAGACTGGCTGGATTATCTGATTTACTAAGATTGTTAGAACAACAGTAAAAACAAGATACGTAGTAAACTACAGGATACAATCTCTAAAAGTGATCATTTTAGAATTTGTTGTCACTGAGACTGGCTGAATTTGTAATACGTCCACACTAAGTAGGTCAGATTTGAAACTTACCCTATAAGTACTCATTTTATGGTTATATGTTATATGTTGAGAGAGGAAGAGAGACAAAGGGCACCGTTTTTCAAGAGTTTGAGCTCAGCAACATACAGCAAATAGTGTGCATCCATCCGAGCATATTCAAGCATATCTTTTGGCAGTGGACGTTGTCGCCAATCTTTACACTCTCAAGTTTCATATTATACAGTAGAAGTACATTCATGGCTGACGCTGATTATAATCAGGTTTAATTCATCAAGCTACTGATAGTATCATACCTGGTAAAACTTGTTAGTGGTGACACCACAATATGTTTCAAGTAAGTATGCCAATGATCTCTGTGGTTTTGATAATACGTCACATGCCTGCAAATTAGTCAATCGAGTGACATCTTTAGAAAAGCTTGAGTAGATTATATACGTCACACGCTAATAAAAACCTCACCTTGACAGTGTCAAATAAGTTTACAACCATAGTATGGGAAAATCCCTTTGTAGCCTTTATGTCATTGCTTTGTTTATCTGCACCATGAAAACACCTTGACAAGGCAAACAACACAGCAACATATTATCGCACGGATAATAAAGTTATAGAGATAACAAAGTAGACAAATATAAAAAAATAAATAGAGAATATAATAAGATATGTTCGGTTGTTATATCTGAATCAACTTGTTACTTCTGAAACTTCAAAAAAGATGTGTAGTTAAGGAGAAAGCGAGCAGACATGCCTTTTCATAAAGACGTCTGAGAAGCGATAAAGCCGAGCGTTTAGTAATTTTTACCCTTTGTGCATATAATAGTGTCAAGTATGAAACCAATGATTAAACAAAAACATAATTATCTTAAAATCTCCATTTTTAATATAAAAAGACCACAAAAGAGAAGTTTATTCAAATACTTAAAGTGGAACTCCAGGAGAGGTCCTGAGTACACATGGGAACGTGAAGATTCATTCAAAAAGAAATACCCACATCTCTTCACAAATCGGGCGTCTTTATCCACTACAATGTCTTAAGCCTTGAGGACAAGGCTCATCCAACCGGGGGAGACTATAACACCCTGTGTTTTTTAGGTCATATTACGACTCCGTACTTTCGTCATTTTAAATTTCTTTTACTAGTACTCTAGACTTTATCTAAATCCGCATAGTTAGCCATTTTAATAGCATTAGTTATATCGCATGAGCTCAAAAATCTAACGTTTGCTGGAAAACGTCAAATGCACTCATCAAGGCTTTACATAAGTCCCTCTTACTCGTCCCTTAGTTTACATACGCGATAAGGGAAGTTGGGCAATGACACTTATTTGATCAAAGTAAAAGGGCTCAAAATAAACCACACCAGCATGTAACTTATATAAATTAAAGACTAGGAAATCCTTAAGAAAACAAAATCCCTACTTATTAGCATGAATCGGCTGAAATCTTTAAACCATACACGTCCCTTTTTGGTTGTTAAACATAGAAGATATACAAGGGGATCCTATTCCTAATATAACTCTCTTGTCCAACGGTTAAAAGCCCAATCCTCCTCTTATCAAAACCCAACACACACTCGTGACTATTAGCTGCTATATTACTTTGGTTTTGTTCAACACGCATCCAACAGTAACTCTCTTTTATTCCATGTTCATTGACTATGTTGAATTCAAGAAATTCCTTACCTTACATGGTTCTACATAGGAACGTGACTTCATATTGGAACACTATACATGCTGTGTTATTCAGATATAAAGAGCCTTGCATATCCTTTGCAAACAACAGAAGTAGAAAAACACAGAGCAACATCATATTCAAAATCCTACACCATACACCATTGTTATTGTTCTCCTTGTCCTCCCACATTGGTTTCGACATCACATACACACAATCTTCATTTTATTTCCTCCATTAAACCCTAAACCCCATTCGTCTTCCTTGGGTTTCTTTTTTTTCTGTTTGATCGAATCCCCAACAAGCAAGAAGAAGTAGCAAGTTAGTGCTAGGGCTAAGTTAGGGTTTCGTTTGGTTTGGAGTTACGCAAGCTTTCCAAGCACTTAAGGATATCCTTGATTGGGTCAAGTCTTTCACGCCTGTACCTCTGCCTCTATCTGTGAGCCAAATCTTTCTCATTACTTATTTTTTGTATGCATACTTAGGTTCGTTAGGTTGTGCTTTATAAAAGGAATATATATTTATTTATTTCTGATATACGACAAATTGTATGTAAAACCCTACACGACTTGCGATGAGACTAAGGAACTATGTGCATGGTTGTGCGAATATACTAGGTATAGAAAACTCAGTCCCTTTTTGTAGTTAGGCGCGCTAATAGATAGAAAGACATCACACCGTTTTAGCCCCTTTATAATTTAAAAGACACAACCTACCCCTATAAACTTATGCACGTTTTTTTTCGACATCTAAGAATGGTCACAAAAATCTATGCTTTGTGTATTTCAAAAATAGGACACGTAAGGATTCATTTGCCCCAAGGATCTCTACTTTTCATCTAGAGACGAAGAAGTTAGAGGGTCTCAAAGTTGGACGTAAGGAAACAAAAACTGTCATCATTTTTCTCACTGTTTTGCAACAGCCAACGAGCCATTTTCCATGATTATTGTGATCGTTTTACTCCACAAAATGGCGAACTAAATATTAGTACCTAAAGTCTAATGTACCCACTTTAAGCTAGAATCAACGTCACCTGTTTTCGTGTAGTATTCAGATCACAAATCGAGGCCAAAGCGTGGCCTCCACATTCGGCACACATTGATGAATAACACAGCACACTCACCCTTAGTTTCGACCCACTTTTCACCCATCTAACCTCAGGATTTAGGACGAGAATAGAGGGCATTTGATAGTCAGCATAGTAGGCTTTGTATAGGAATTTGAATCATCAAAAATAGTTAAGAAACGAACTCACAACGAAGGCCCAAAGTTAGCATTGCTGTCACGCAGTTAATACAACTGACCACAGTTCGACACCCCTTACTTTGTACCCATTTTCGACCCTCTTAACGACCTCCGCCCCCAAAACTTATAAAAGGTAAGTTGTAATAGGCCTAGCCTAGTTTTCAAATGTAATTTTATTTTGTTTTAACGTTAAGTGACGAATCCACAAACTGATTTTTAAATCTGGACACGCAAACATTAGCAGTTGAAATAACCCAAATATTTTCTAAGTCTGGAAAGCGGTTTTGCGACCTGCCTATGTTTAACATTATTTTAAACTACTTAAATGACGTTTTTAGCCAAAACTTATTTAATGAGAGTTGTAGACTACCCGGCGTAGACTTCAAATATACTTTTACCTTTTTAATATAGTCAAATAACGAAGACAAAATTTAGTTGTAAAACTCTAAGACTGCCCATGTTAAAAACTTAGTAACTTGAATAGTAAACGTCAATATTTCGTCTAATTATTTAACGCACTTAGAGACCAAACCAAGGGCTGACCTAAACTAATAATTTAAAGTACGTACGACCTAGTTTCTTAAAAGTCCAAAGTCGTAAATCATATATTCATATTTTAACCGCGTTGACCCGATAAAGTTGACCATTTTTAAACAAGAAATTATTTTCAAATATCACTATTTTAAATAAAGATCAAGCACACACTAGGGACAAGATTGCAAGTATTTATATTATTATTTTTCCGTTTAGTGAATATGTATTATTTATTCATAGGTTGCGGATAAAGTCTTTTGCATCGTTTTTCATGCCACAACTTTGCTTCTACATATTTAATACTCAATGTGAGTTCATAGCCCCACTTTTTTACTCGTTTTGGATAAATGTTTTATATCTTTTGTGGTGAGAAACATGCTTTGTTTTACAAATTGGACGTAAGTGTACATTTTATCATGATTACGTGTTTGCCTAAGTAGCGATAACCCTTTGAGCCCATTATCATGAACTGTCAATTACTTTGTGTGAGCGCGAATGTTATAAATAGATCTATTGGGGTTGACATCCCCATCCGGGTGAGTAGCTCTCACTGGTGTCACGGAGTGAACCAACGGATGTATACCATGTCGGATTCGGATGTTGCGGGTTAGAACATCATCACGGGCAATGTGGCAATATTTATATTGCATTCATACATGTCGAGCTTCGGTGTCACGAGCTTAGGGAAACTGATAAGAACCTATTTAATAGTTTCTTATTAATATTTACTAGTTTCCTTTATTATATTTTCTTGGTCCACTATTTAATAGTTTCCTTTATTATGTAATCTTAGTCAACAAGATAAGTCTATTATAAATAGACCATTAGGATTGTAATGTTGAATGTGGAATGAATATTAAGTATTGTTTTGTTTATCAATTGGGGGGGTTGGTTTATCTCATTAATATAAACCATCGGGGGGTCGGTTTATCCCATTAACATAAACCATCTATCTCGTTTATTTTCTTATCTTTTTTCTATTATCGATCCGGTTCGTATCAAAAACGTAATTACAATTGTGATATTTGCATATGTTGCATTATCATACACTTGAAAATCTTACGGTCCTACATTTCATTTGCATAAACCTATGAATTCACCAACTTTATGTTGACGTTTTAAGCATGTTTTTCTCAGGTCAATGATGCACGAGGTGCACAAGATACATTGGGATAGTCTTTTGGGTGTCATGCATAAAGATTTGGAGTCATTATATTTCAGGACGATTGTTATGATCTAGAATCTTTATTTCAAATGTTGAACTATTTAAGCCTTCGTGCTTTGTATCAAACGATTTCAATAAATCCAATGTATCGTATTTTAAACGACTCTTTTTGAGGTCGTTCTCATATCTTGTGCTATTGATCTGTAATGTAACGCTCCCGGATACTCATTATTCCGCTGCGACCCAATTTGGGGGTGTTACATTTTTCCCAAGGCGTTGTTTGCCGGGAGGACGTGGTCTAGCATCGGGACCGAATAGCTCATGTTTACCTCAGCGATTTCTTCAACTTCGGTTAAAGCAACCGGTGCGGGTGCGAGTGCGTCCCATTTCGCGTGTTTACGCAAAATATCCTAAGCATCTTCTTGAGCAAACGTGATATTTTTATTCTCGTCACGATAAGCCCCCCGAGCTTGTTTCATAACATCCAACTCGCTCTCACCACTTTTTGTGAAACGTGAGCACCGTTTATAGATTGCGTTGAACTTTTGGCAATTATGATTCAACGTATTCCATTTGCTTGACAACATATCCTTAGTACGTTTTTGAAAATTCAACCGATTGAATTCATTCAAAACACGATACCAAAAAGTATCCTTCGCCTGAGACCTCCCGACATTTTTATCTTCGGAAACCGCAACGTAACATTTTTAAAGTAAAGTTTCCTCGTCCGGTTGCCAACGAAACGAAACCCCCCGTCCGGAACCTCCACGTCTTTGGTTTTTTTTGCGGGACGTTTTCGGGGTACACGTTTTAGTTGGCCTTCGGTTTGGGAGAGTGAGTTTGAGGATTGGCTTTGTTGTTGTGGTATAGAGAATTGTTGCGGGTTTTGTTGTTGGCTTTGTTGAAAGTCAAAAAAAGCTTGTTGTTGAGTTTGTAAAAAAGCTAGTTGCTCGGGATTCATCGGAGCTTGGCTAGAAAACCCGGGGAATTGAGAATTGCCGGAATTAAGGAGGTTCCAAAAAGAGCCCTCGTTGGGAAAGTCGGACATTTTTTTTGACCGGAATTGAAGATAGTTTGAAGATGTAGAAGATAGTTGGAAGATGTAGAAGTGTGAAAAAATGTATAGGTAAAGGGGGTTATATATAGGGGGTAAAATTTTTGAAACTATTTTTTTTTAAAATTGTAGCCGTTGAAGGCTTTTAAACTTTAAAAAATTTTTTTAAAAAAAATTCGGTACTAGCCGTAACATTTGATTTTAAATTTTTTTTAAAAAACTACAAAAACTAGCCGTTAAAATTTTTTTTTCTTTTAAAATACACCACCAACGCGCGTTGGTGGCTTGACGCCGAGCCCAACGGCGTTGGCCAACGTTGAGTGGCGGTGTGGTAACGCCACAAACGCGGCTGTCACATAGGCATAACGCCGGTGGTGGCGTTACCATACCCAAGGCTCTAATTAAAAGGTTGATAGCGAAGTTCATTTATCCATATTTCTAGTTGTGGCCTGCCAATGCAAATATCAAATTTGTATGCATTTTGTAGAAATAACTGAAAGTTTACTACGAAAGGAATATAGGCAAAGTCGACCTGCCTGCAATGCAAAAGTACAACAATAAAATGTCAAATTTTACAAGATGCTAAGTGGAAGTGGTCAGTGACTCAGTGGATACTTCATACCCTATAAATAGGTGTTACAAAATGGAAGGGTTCATCTTCAAGTTGTTGACAAACTACAAACATATTCGTTTCCCATTTAGTATAACTTAATTAAAATCACTTACGAAAGATAAATATACAATGTTGACGAGCTATTATGAAAAATTAATCTTGATGTAAGAAAGGACCTCAGGGTTGACATAAGGCTTAACATGATTCCGAACAAATATAGTTCTCAGTTCGTGCAACTAAGACAGATCAGCAAATCTTGTAGCAGCAAACATCAAAGTTGAGATAGATTCTTTGCATTCATCCCCCTACACGTGACACAACAATTGCTTTGGATTTCAACATCACGTGAACCCTTTTTATATTTTAAGTAACAAAATAGAGTACTAACAAATATTTCAAAAAGTTGGAATTTTTTACCTGTGTTTACTCATCAATAAAAGATTACTTAAGACGATTATTGTCCCAAAATGTATTCAAACAACTTTTTATCCAAAGCTAAAAATCAAAATTAACAAATAACAACGCTTATTCAAGCCATTAAGGCTATTGGTGAACAACTTACTGCTGCTAACCTTCTTGGTTAGTCACTTGCTCTATCTTTTAGATTATACTATGTAAGAACGTTTATCATTCGTTTAACACTAAATATACTCGTTAACCAAAATAACTCAATCTACTAATCTAGTGTTACAAAATCTAAAGAAAAATACAACAATATAACTTATTTCATTGGTATTAAGAATGCCATTCTTTTTTCTGGTTAACCTAGGTTTCCTACTCGACATTGCGAGCCAACTAATCCCAAGACGACTACCCTTTTGGATAGGTCGGAGTCGGCGCAGGTGAACCTCTGTGGCCACAAGGGGATTAATTTTCTCCCTGTTGGATTCAAACCCTTGACCTCTATCTAACTCTTAAAACAATAGCATGGTAATTGTAACGCATGAATTAAATAACAAATAACAGATATACCTGACGTAATTTGATTGGTCTGAGGATCGGTATTCTCTAAAGAAACACGCAAGGATCTTCTCTTGCAAGCAAGTCCAAAACCTTGTGTGAACTCTAGGCATTAATTAGGTTATTGCCTGACTCTCCTAATGTAACTACAAATACAACATTAACCCCCCTGATCTGGGAACTCCTACTAACAGGACCCCAAGCATGTACATGGTAGCATTCAAAAGCTGAGTTTGTGATTCAGGTTCTATCTTAAAAATCCATTAAGTGAATAATGCCGGTCATTTTATAAAGGCTTAAGGCTAACTTGTCAAATGTAAAAATCTAGCTAAAACTAAAATGGCTGTTGAAAGTGTTTAAAGCGTTGTTTGAATGTTTCAACCTCCTACAGACACTCAAACAGTGATATTATTTTAACAATAATGTAGTTTATGTAGTAATATTTATTAAATAAGTAATGCGTCAACTCGACTGGCCCGCTTTTCACTATCATAAAATCCTGTTTTATGGTAAAAAGGTCGGTCTTGACCTGAATCCGCCAATCTTGCGAACTCTAATAAAAATCAAAGAACATGGTACATTTCTAGATGATAAGAGAATTTATAGGGATTCGTGCGGCCCTCTCCATCTCCCGTATGTGACACCTAGTGTTAAGCATGTCATCCCTAACTTCATGTAATGCTTTCACAATTTCAAGGCCAATTGCTTCACTGGCTTGCTCCATCTACTGTTACGCAGCAGCGGTTTTGAGATCATATACATAAAAGAATAGAAAAAATAGTCTTATACTAACAATTATGAATTACCTTCTCTGATTGATGCACGATGCAGCTATAGATGACACCATTATATGTATCCTAATGTTCTTCTGCCAATTTGGTTAACATATTTAACTGATGTTCAAGTGTTATATTTGCCACCGATAACTGTCTCCATGTGTCTAAGGACTTCTAAGGGTCGGATTTTTGCTCATTTTTTACAACGTCAACCATAGATGGGGAGGACGATCCTCTTGTACCATGCTAACCTAGCAACTATAAATACGAGGGTCACTGAGGTTCAGTAAGATAAAACTTAATGCAAATTAAGCTATTTACTTAATTTGCAAAGAAGGTTGATAAAAAATAATGTTTGTAAGAATATAGTGGTAATTTGCAAAGAAGGTTGATAAAAAATAATGTTTGTATGCAAACCACTCCTTAAACTATTATAGTCCCTTAAATATTTTTACAACTACTTTATAAACCACTTCTACTATCATCTAGTAAACTACCACCTTATAAACTAATCTCTTACCATCACGCGAACCATATTGCTATTACTTAATAACCCATTTTATTATCACCATGAAGATTATCTTACCATAATTTTAAGAATTTTTAATATTTCACAATTTTTTCATAAACTGATTTACTATCATACATAAACTAACTTGCTACCTTTTTATGAACCAATTCGTTACCATCTTATAAACAATTTTCATATCATCTTATAAACTATATTGTCATCATCTTATAAACTACCTCATTATCATCTTATATACTTCTTTGCAATCATCTCAAAAACTACGTTACTATCACCTTATGAATCATCTTGTTTTTAATTTATGAAACCATTTTTCATCACATATATTATTTTACTATCACCCCATACTGGTTATAGACCAGACCTAGTATATACTGTCTGGTTCTCTATAACCTTGGCTCTGAATACCAATCTGTCACACCCCCAAACGGGGCCTGGACGGAATATGTGTTCGGGGGCGTGACGTCATAATATTCATCGCACAAAGTACAAAGAACGACCACTAATGAACGTTTTGAAAAACATAACTCGTTGTATTTATAAAAAAATGGATAAGTCTTACAAGATTTGAAATGAAATTTAAAACGTTGCGGAAGCATAATTAAGTTTTCAAAAGACAACGAGTATGAATGATAAATAAGTCTTGAAAGATGATATCATATTGCACGTAGACTCCACATAGCACATCAGAGAAGTCCAAAGCTAAGCACCTGAAAAACATGCTTAAAACGGTTAACATAAAGTTGGTGAATTCATAGGTTTAATTCAAACATAATTAGTGTGGACCACAAGTTTATCAAAACGTATGCGACAGTTATAACATATACAACTTCACATAAAAAGGTATTTACGTTGCACTAAGCTCATGACCAAGAAGATAATAGGATGTAGCATATAACGCATTGCCTATTATTTGCTTGTCTTACAAGTATTCGACCAAGACTACCTAACTAGTTTCGATCTACACATATCATAGTTTATCGTGAGTCTCATGGGTAGTGAGCAGCTACCTAACCGGATTAGGGATAATTAGTCCCAATAGATTTATCTTATTTCATCGCGCTCCCTTAACCGGTACTTCCGGTCAAGAAATAATAGTTTCATGATATTTCGGGCAATAGATGGTCTAAAACGCTACTTAGGTAACACGGTAAACGGGGAATCTCTCGTTTTCGGTACTTGTGTCCAGTTTAAAAATAACGCAATGTTTTTAACCCAAGGTTATAAAAATTTATTCAAAACGGGTAAAAAGAGGTGGGGCTATGAATCACCTTATGCTAGTTGTGGATCAAAGAAATCAATCATGTCGAAGGAGAATCCTCACGTCCCTAGCGACAGCCTAGCATACAATTGGGTCGTTTATGAATGATGAACAACGAATAACGCCTTAACGCAAGAGCTGATCATCCGAGCACTGAGTAGAAACGGTATCCTTTTCAAATTTGTACTTTAAAATGTTATAAGTTTCGACATGTCTCGGAACATTTGTAACTTTCTTCGAAATATTTTGTCTTTTAGTGTATTTCATCTTTTAGTGTATTTTGTCTTTTAGTGTATTTTGTCTTTTAGTGTATTTTGTCTTTTAGTGTATTTCGTCTTTTAGTGTATTTCGTCTTTTAGTGACCTGACACACTAAAGTTGACTCGATAACCGTAAATGTTGACCTAAACTCGACACTTAACGTTATTCTTCATTAAAAGTATATTTTTCGACGCATTTCTAAAGTTTATAAAATTTCGGCATGACCTTTCAAAAATATTGACTTTCCATTTTTATCCATCTCGCTCGTGAAAATATCCGTTTTATAAAAGTACATCTTTTATTGACTCAAAAGAATATCCGATCGATTTTCGACAACACCGCAAATATTACAACAAATTCATTCTAAACCTAAACCTCTTCGACTTTCAATTTACGCTTCCAACAAAACAAACATCTAACTCAATCTCTTCGCCAATAATATTTAAGCTCGCTATATAATAAATCTCAATAAATAACATAGCCGTAATAATAACAATATATATATCAAAATAGTCACAACGAACTTTTAAACGCAAAAGTACAACTACTTTTTTATGTTCTTTCATTTATAAATAAAAAAACTTTGAGACTTGTGGTTTTATAGAAAATAGGTAATGATTTTCACAACGATCCGCTTTGTACACCTTGTTCGGAATGATCATACGAATGCAAAAGTACAACTCATTTATGAAAAAGTAAAGATGACTTACAAGAAAACACGACGAAAGATGATTAGAAACTAAGAACAACCCAAACGTTGTTTATAAACTACCTGGATGAAATAACAATCAACCTCGAACAATATATTTTTAAATGGTTTGATCAAAGATTAAAAAGAAATGGATTTGGTGTGCGTGTTTGGTGGTTCGGACAAAGAGAGGAAAAGAAAAGAGAGATGTGTGTTTTTCTTTGTGGAGAGAATGAATGAAAGATGAAATATAATATGGTATTTATGGTGTGACTCTAGCTTCATTAGTAAGCAAAATTTAAATGTAAGAATGTGTGCGTGTGTGTGTGTGTGCATACCGCCGGACACGAGGGGGGACAACCCAAGGGGACCAATTTGATCTCCCAATCAAACCTTTGCGTGTACATGTCCTTAACCTTAATTCATGCAAGCATGTCTAGTGAAATGATTTCAAAATTTGAATCATATGCATGTATGTGTATGTATATCCAGTTATAATGAGACCAAGGGGGACCAAAAGTGGCCTCCAACATTCTAGGAATATCATGCATGCATGTATTTCTTTTCAAGAGATACCATGCACAAGTATAGGTTATTTACTATAACCGGAATACATAAATAACGAAAATGACAAACGACTTCACGAAAAATTATGAAATTTTAAATATTAATTAAAAGCGTAAAAACGCGTCTAATGACGAAAGACTACGATGAAATACAGTATGGTTCGCTCTCGGAGACGATTCTTAGATATTAACGGGACAACTTCCCGGTTACGCGTAAAAGTTATACGAAACTTATAAAAATTCGGATTATTAGAGGAAAAACGGTTATGATACTAAACGGAAATTTACGGGTTGTGACATTCTTTCCCCGTTAAAAGAGCTTTGTCATCAAAGCTTATGGCACAACCTCTGCCACGGGTGCAGAGTTGGTGAAAAGGTGCGGGCATTTCTTTTGCATTTGGTCTTTACGTTCCTAGGTGAACTCAGGACCCCTCCTAGAGTTCCAGCATACTTTGACAATTGAAATACGAATCTGCTTCAGATGCTTGACCTCATGGTCCATGATCTCGACAGGTTATTTGATGAAGTGTAATTTGTCGTCAACTTGGATTTCATCCAGTGGTATAGCAAGAGGTTCATCAGCTAAGCATTTCTTCAAATTCGAGACGTGAAACGTACTATGAACTCTTCTCAATTTCTCTAGGAGTTCAAGATGATAGGCAACGGTTCCTACTTTAGCAATGATCTTAAAAGGTCCAATATAACGAGGGTCCAGCTTTCCCCGTTTACCAAAACGTATCACTCCTCCTTGAAATTCTAAGTGTTTGCATCTCAGTCAGCATAATTCTTTTGATGATCACGATTACCTAAATCGTGTAGTAACGGTTTGTTGTCTTTTGGCAGGCTTGTGATAAAATCCATGGCTATATTTTTCCCATTTCCAATGGGGTGTTTCTGGTTGTACCAGTAAATCGGATGTCTTGTGATAATCGTCCTTCATCCTTAAACACGTCGAGCACTTGCTGACATTGTTAGCGATGCCTGTTTCCATGTTGGGCCATCGGTACAACTACTTAAGATTATGATATATCTTACCCGATCCAGGGTGGATGAAATAGTCAGATTTTTGTAACCCATGCATGATCAATTTTCTTAAGTCTCCAAAGTGTGGTAACCAACTCCTGATCCTAATGTAGAGAGTTCTATCAAGACGAGTCTCAGACTCCTTGTCCATACCATGAAGGTTCTCATCCTTAACGCTCTTTTTCTTGAAACTTTTACTTATGTTTCATGAATCTGTGATGGTAGGTTTAAATTAACGGTCATCACTAAGGCTCCCACCCTAAGAGGCTTAGTTCGTTCCTTTCTGCTTAGAGCATTTGCTGCAACGTTTGCTTTTACAAGGTGATATCAAATCTTACAATCGTAATCTTTGAAGATTTTTAACAACCTACGTGGTCTCGCGTTCAATCCCATTTGATCTAGAATGTACTATAAGCTCTTATGGTTAGTAAACATGGTATGCTTTATGCCATCCAGGCAGTGTTCCCAAATCTTGAAACTAAACACTATTTCTCCTAATTCTAGGTCGTGTGTCAAGTAGTTCTTCTAATAAACTTTCAGTTGTCGGGAGTCGTAAACTATCACCTTCTCCTTCTGCATCATTATAGTACCTAATCCATTATGCAAGGCGTTATTTTAAACCACAAAGTTTTTCTTTCCGTCGGGAAATGCTAAAAGCGATGCACTACGAAGTTTCTACATTAACAGTTGAAAGGCTTCCTCTTCTTTCTCTTCCCATTCGTATTTCACATTTTTCGGAGTTAGTTTGGTTTAGAGGTTTCTCTATCCTAGAGAAACCTTTGATAAATTGTTGGTAGTAACCGACAAGACCTATGAATTGGTGTATCTTCATTGGAGTCGTAGGCATTGCCTAATCCTTGATTGACTCAATCTTGGTGATATCGACGTGAATGCCCTGACTATCATCAACGTGACCAAGAAATTGCACTTTCAGGAGTCAGAATTCTCACTTAGAGAATTTGACGTATAATTCCTTATTCTTAAGCAATCCCAAGATAAGCCTAAGGTGTTCCTTGTACTCCTTATTTCTGCTTGAGCAAATAGAGATATCATCGATGAATACTATCACGGACTTATGCAAGTATGGTTTGTACACCCGATTCATGAGATCCATGAATGCCTCTGGTGCGTTGATCAAACCAAATGGCATGACTCGAAACTTGAATTGTTCATAACGGGTCCTAAATGTGGTCTTAGAATATCCTTTTCTTAAACTCTAATTAGTGGTCACTAGTCCCTACGTCAATTTTCGAATAAACGCTAATTCCTTATAGTTGATCGAAAGAGGTCGTCAGCCCTAGGCAGCGGGTAACGATTCTTCACAGTTAGCTTGTTCAATTCTCGGTTGTCAGTGTACATCCTGAAGTATCCATCCTTCTTTTTGACGAACAACATCAGATCTCCTCAGGGTGAGGAACTCGGTCTTACAAATCCTTTTGAGTATATGACATACTACGTCGGAGACGGTCAACTCTCTTTCTCTCAACACATAACATGCCTCCGAGTCTCAAGTTATCCCGCTCCAACGTACCAATCCTATCAAACAACTCTGCTTACTAGCAACTTTCGGTGCATATCCATTACTCCTATTGCTTCGAATCGTTAAGGTTTCATCACCTAAGGGGATACGAATGATCTTTAATTGCAATTTCTCATAGCGTGGTACTTTGTCAACCAATCTATACCGATGATAACATCGAAACTACCAGGTTCTATGGGTATTAAGTCTATCTTGAATAGATGATTCAAAAAATTCAGTTCACAATCTTCAATGATGGTATCAATTCCTATGACCTTTCCGTCGGCTAACTCAACAGAGTACCTAGTGTCTACAGTAGATGGGACGGTGTTACTTAAAGGGCTAACCTTAACAGAGGTGAGGCTTCTATCAACTAGGTTTCATGTACTTGCAATAATTTCGTCCTTTGATTCAACTTCAGGTCCATCAAAAGTTTTGTCAATACGAGAATCTCATAATTTACGTGATTCTAACTCATAAAAGGTAAGTATATAGAAGGAAATCTTCTAGTTCTATTAGTTATAATCCAATTAGAGTGATAAGTCTGTTACGTTCTAAGTTTTTAAAATCCATAATTATCGTGACTACAGGGAGCGTGATTCGGTCTCTCGGCTAAGGGTGTGGTGTCTCTATGTGATAGGGTTACTTAGTTTTGGCGCTTACGAATACGAATACGAATACACGTGACCGACATGACTCACGAATACGCACGCAAAATATTAATTAAGACACGAGTTCGATATAATCCAGTCGACAATGTAGAGAAAAGAAACAAAAATAAAAATGGAAAGTAAGGGTAAATTGACAAAATTTTATGGTGACTACTCCCAGCATAACATGGTCCTTCCTGAATTATACATAGGTGATAAGGCTATGTATAATTTAAGAACTAACGATGTAATGTTCATTTCGTCAAAACTAGTGATATGTTTAAAATCTTATAGGGTTTAAACGTTATAGTTTATAAGGTAGCAAAACAGTTCGTAATAATGAAAACAAGGTAGTTTATATAACGACATAAGATATTTTGTAAAATATCAGAAAATGTTTTATGAGGTGATAGCAAAATAGTTTACGAGAAAATTACGTGACGGTTTATAATATAACAGTTTGGGGGTTCATAATATGGTATCAAATAGTTTACGAGTTGACAACCCAAAACTTTATAAAGTGACAACGTATTAGTTGGTAAAAGACATGAAGTAGTTCATAAGATGACGATGAAATAGTTTGTAAATTAATAGCGAATAGTTTATAATGACAACGAAATAGTTCATGAAGTTACAACGAAATGGTTTGTAAGATGACTGCAAAGTAGTTTGTAATGGGTTAGCAAAAGAGTTTATAAATAACCGTAAAATAGGGTATAAGATGAAAACGAATTAGTTTATTAAATGATAGCTAGATAAGTTATGAGGTAATAGTAGGATAATTATAAGATGTTGACAAAGTGGTTTGTAGGATGATATCGAAATAGTTTATAAGATGTTAGCGAAACGGTTTATAAAATTATGGCAAAAGAGCTTATAAACGACGATGAAATAGGTTAAAAGATGAAAAAACGATTTAGCTTGTTAACAATGATTGCAAAAATAGTTTATAGGGTGACGACGTAACAATTTATAAGATGGTAACAAAATGCTTTTATAGAATGATAGTAAAATGGTTAATACGCTATCAGCAAAATGGTTCGTAGATTGATGGTAAAATAGTTTATAAAATGTCTATAAAATAGTTTATGAGGTGACGCTGGAATGGTTTATAAATGATAGTGAAATGGTTTATAAGGTGTTGAAATAAACAAGAAGCTATTAGCTAAACGGTTTGTAAGGTGGCGGTAAAATAGCTTATAACACGACAACTACTATGTTTATAAGATGACACTAAAATAGTTCATAGGATAACATCCAATTAGTCTATAACAGTAAAGCGGTTTATAAAATAATAGTGAAATGGGTTGTAAGACGGTAATAGATTTGAGGAGTACCTTACATAAATTATTTGAGAATTGAAGTGTAACTAACGAAATCGTCATGACACAAAATGAAGAGATGGTTTAAAAACATCCACACAATACACGAAATTCACAAGGAAGTAATAGTGCAATACTATTATGGTTACGGTTCAAGTCTACTTAGGTTCTATTAGGTACGATAGGAAATCTCTCTGTAAGTACCAACATTATCTCTAACGACCTTGGAGTTATCGCGAGCTTTTACTTTTCAACTACGGTTCGCACGGTTCAGATTTGATCAATCACTCTTGTAATGTCCCAATTTTCCACACTCATAATAGGTATTTCCGGTTTCTAATTTGCCACTGCGACCTCTAAGTTGTTATGTGGCCAACTCTCTCGCAGTTATTGCACTCCACAGTGCATGGCCTAGTGTGGCGCAACTTACGCTTGTTGTAGAAGGGTAACTTTCCTACATATCCATTTTTGTTATTTGGTCTACCAGTGTAAGCTCTCATGACCTTTTGTCGTTTATTTCGTTATTGGCATTCCTTACCATCTCAGTTTCCTAACGTACGACCTGATCCATTTAGTCGTGAGCTACGCGGATTTTTGCCTCATAGACAACAACGGTTTTTATAGCATTAGCAATTCGTCGGGTTACAATAAGCTCGATCCTCGCGGAACTCATTCCTTGTCTCGTTGTCGGTATTTTCTTCACATTCGAACGGAGTAAACGAAATAAAATAAGTCGAATTTCAAAAGTTGTTTTTTTTCCAAAAAGAAATAGAATGTTATGAGGTGATGGGTTAAAGTTGTGTGCGAGTTAATCGGCACATTTCTAGAAGTTACGAGAAGTAAGAAGAGTTGAGACGTGACGAGATGACGTAGGTGTTTCAACAGTATGGGGCGGGTGTTCAAAGTCGTCTTCAAAGTCTATTAGTAGGATGATCAGTGGGGTCGACAGACTGGAACGGGTTTCCAAAATTACGCAAAACGGTATAATGTAAAGTCGCGAAAAGTTTTAAAGATCATCGTATTACTCACGATGTTTAGAAATAAACCATTGTGTCATTCACAATGTCTTAGGAATACACGAGACCATTGTTTCACTTACAATGTCTTAAAATAATTGAGGACATTTGTTTCAATCACATGTCTTATTAAAATAAACACCAGACAATTGTTTCACTCACAATGTCTTAGAAATAATTTAGTATTTATATAGAAAACTTCTATATAACAAGCGGGGAAATATACGTAAGAAAAATGTAACCGCAGGAAATGATAAACGTAGGGCAGAGGTAAACCCATATCATAGCATGCTCAAGGCAAAATGGTACTCACGTTTACGTCATAGCAAAAGCACGTATAAGGCACACGTAAATGCAAGTAAGGATCACATACTGGTTATAGACAGACCTAGTTATTCCTACATGGTTTCTTAACCTTGGCTCTGAATACCCAGTCTGTCACACCCCCTACAGGGCCTGGACGAAATACGTGGTCCGGAAGGTGACGTCATAATATATCATCACACAAGTAAAAAGAAACGACCACTAATGGACGTTTTGAAAATCATAACTCGTTGTATTTATAAAAAAATGGACAAGTCTTACAAGATTTGAAATAAAATTTAAAACGTTGCAGAAGCATAATTAAGTTTTCAAAAGACAACGAGTATAAATGATAATAAAGTCTGAAAGATGATATCTATTGCCACGTAGACTCCAATAGGCACATCAGAGAAGTCCAAAGATAAATTACTTGAAAAACATGCTTAAAAGTCTACTAAAGTTGGATGACTTATTATCAAAACATATGCGACAGTTATAACCGATACAACTTCACATAAAAAGGTTATTTACGTTGCGCTAAGCTCATGACACCGAAGCTAATAGGGATGTAGCATATAACATGCTAAATAATTGCTTGCCCTTACAGGTATCCGACCAAAGACTACCCAACCAGTTTCGACATGACATATATCCGTTTATCGGGAGCCCCGTGGGTAGTGAGCGCTACTCACCCGGATAGGGATAATTAGTCCCAATAGATCTATTTATTCACTCGCGCTCCCTTAACTGGTCCTCCGGTCAAGAAATTAACATTTCATGATAATTCGGGCAATAGTGGTCTAAACGCTACTTAGGCAACACGTAAACGGGGAAATCTCACGTATAGTACTTGTGTCCAGTTTAAAAATAAAGCAATGTTTCTCACCCCAAGTTATAAAACATTTATTCAAAACGAGTAAAAGAGTGGGGCTATGAACTCACCTTATGCGAGTTGTGGATCAAAAGAAATCAATCAAGTGAAGACGAATCTCACGGTCCTAGCGACAACCTAGCATATAGTTGTCGTTTAAGAATGATGTACAACGAATAACGCTTAACGCAAGAGCTGATCATCCGAGCATGAGTAGACACGGCGTATCCTTTTCAAAACGTACTTTCGAAAGTTATAAGTTTTGACAAGTCTCGACATTTTGAAACATCTTCGAAAATATTTTGTCTTTTAGTGTATTTCGTCTTTTAGTGTATTTCGTCTTTTAGTGTATTTTGTCTTTTAGTGTATTTCGTCTTTTAGTGTATTTTGTCTTTTAGTGTATTTCGTCTTTTAGTGTATTTCGTCTTTTAGTGTATTTTGTCTTTTAGTGTATTTCATCTTTTAGTGACCCGACACACCAAAGTTGACTCGATAACCGTAAATGTTGACCTAAACTCGACACTTAACGTTATTCTTCATTAAAAGTATATTTTTCGACGCATTTATAAAGTTTATAAAATTTCGGCATGACCTTTCTAAAAATATCGACTTTCCATTTTTATCCATCTCGCTCGTGAAAATATCCGTTTTATAAAAGTACATCTTTTATTGACTCAAAAGAATATCCGATCGATTTTCGACAACACCGCAAATATTACAACAAATTCATTCTAAACCTAAACCTCTTCGACTTTCAATTTACGCTTCCAACAAAACAAACATCTAACTCAATCTCTTCGCCAACAATATTTAAGCTCGCTATACAATAAATCTCAATAAATAACATAGCCGTAATAATAACAATATATATATATCAAAATAGTCACAACGAACTTTTAAACGCAAAAGTACAACTACTTTTTATGTTCTTCCATTTATAAATAAAAAGATTAAACTTTGAGACTTGTGGTTTTATAGAAAAATAGGTAATGGTTTTCATAACGATCCGCTTTGTACACCTTGTTGGGAATGATCATACGAATGCAAAAGTGTTGATCCCAATCTGAATAGATCTTTCTAGCCTGTTAAGGGTGGTAGCCAATCTGGATAGATCCAAACTAACTACAAGAGAAACAATGACTATGAACAATATAAGTTATGTGGAAACTAACTTATACTGCTAAGAAGAACAATGAATAAAACAAAACTTTTCTTACTATTAATATGCTAGATTACAGAATACTAACTATGAATATTTGTGAAAACTTGTGTGTATAACTAGTGCCGTAGGGTTCCTTTTATATACCAAGGAAACCCTAATGGGCTTACAAACCGTGTGAAGAGATAATGCATATCTATTCCTATTATAACTCATGCATATCTCCTAACAGTACTAACTAATATATGCTAGCAGTACCAACTTACTACTAACAGTACTAACTCTACTACCAGTACTAACAGATGTACTGGCAGTACTAACTAACTAACACAAACAGTACTAAGTCAGGAAAACATAATTCCCAACAATCCTCCCCTAAACATGATGTTCACTTGTTAACCTTCATGTTTCTTCAGTTTAAGCTTCTTGATCACTTGGAGGATGTATCCAAACACATAGCTATTCTTTAATCTGCTCTTTGATGAACTTGAACTCTTTTGTGACTTTGTAATATTTAACATTCATTAGCTTCCAGTCTTTGTCATCTTTATAGCATCTCAGCAACTCAGCAACACAGCAACACCAACTAAGTTAGCCTTGTAGTTTTTGGCAAACTACCAGCCATAAACGGATTTGATGTTTCTTTACCAGTAGCCGTTTGCTCTGGAATAGCCAATGCTTCATTGCAATAACATGGTGCATTGATAACCATATAGTTTTGGGCAAACTATCAACCATCAACGGATTTAAGAAGTCTTTACCAAGAGCCGTTTGCTTTGGACTAGCCAACTCTTTACTATGAAGCATGGTGAGTTAAGAACCATATAGTTTTTGGCAAACTATCAGCCATTAACGGATTTGAGAAGTCTTTACCAGAAGCCGTTTGCTCTGGACTAGCCAGTTCTTGATGTCTGTTAGACATGGTGAACTGATGACCATTTGTTGTGTGGTTATAAAACCAACACTTAAAGATCCTTCTCACTTCCATCATAGCTTCCAGATTCATCAATCTGCTTTTGAATGGATCTAAGCAGATTATAAGCACCATCACTTGCAGACTCAGCTACCAACTTCAAAGACATCATCTTCTTAAGTGTTTCTTTTATGAGTGGATACTTCCTCTCTGCAAGCATATGAATCTTAGTACCATCTTCCAGTATCAAAGTATGAACCCCACAATTCTTATAGAAATCCCAGCTCTTAAGATTCCATCTTTTTTTATTCTGCCAGAGTTCATCTTCTGCATTTGCATCAAACATTGTCCTTAAATCCCCCCAAAGAACTAGATCAACACCTTCTGGAGTAGTTGTTTTAAACCTCTGCATCACCAGGTTATATAACTCCACAAGATCTAGCCTATCAAACCTTGTCACCATCTTAGAAAAGGTTTTAATCCATCTAGAGCTTCCATTAGATCTAAAGATCCTGTAGTAGATGCCCTATGCACCATGTCTGTCATAATGATAGAATTTTGATTCTTGGTTAATAATTGGAAATCTCTTCTCTAGGACTTCATAATCAACTATTCCTTCTTCATCTGGAACTATCTTCATCTTCAGCAGACCCAATAGGAACAAAGTCTTGAATAGACTTCTTTGCTTTTCCATATAAAACTTAAACTTCATCAAACTTCTTGTTTCTTAGTTTACTGTGTATATATCTTCCCACATGCTTTAAGAAAGTTATCATCTGATTTCTTAACAGAGTTTTAGTGAGAGGTTTGTTCCTGATAGCTACTTCTCTTTGTTCTGCAAGAAACTTCCTCTGAGCTGCAATAGTGTCATGCAAAAATTTAGCACTTTGTTCAACAGTAAATTATTCCCTTTCTGCCTCTTGAAGTCTTTGAGCTAAAAGTGTATCTGCATTTATCCTTTCTTGGATTTCATCAAATTCGCTAGCTAAGATAGCCTGAGTAGCTTCTTCAGCAGCAACCCTTTCTCTTTCTAACTCTGCATACAATTCAGCATTCACTTATCTTGTATACTCTTTATCCATAGCCAATTGAGCTGCATCCAAGTCACTTTTCTTTAGCTTCTTTGCAGGCTCAGGCTCCTCTTCAAGAACACCTTTGCCTTTATCTTTAGGGTCTATTTTTGGAAGTGGCTTCAAAGTTAAAACTGATCTTGCAGGCCTATCAGATTCTTCAACTTCTTTAATAGCCACTCCTTTCAGCTTTGCCTTGTCATCCTTCATTTTCACCAGAGTTTCAGCAAGTGTTATATCTTCATTATCAAACACACTTGTTGTAGTAGGAGGAGTCATTGGAGTAGCAGTACTAACTTCTGGTCTGCTGGCAGTACTAATATTAACAGTACTAACTTCAGGCACAACAGTACTAACTCCTATATTACCAGCAGCATTAACTGGTTCTTCATTGCTTCCTCCTTTTTCTAAAACCTCTGTATCATGTGTCACATTTAGCTCCTCAGTCTCTTTACTTTGCCTCCCCTCATTCACAGCTTCCTCTGTGTCCATATAGTCCATACCATGAGCTAAATCAGCATCAAGATTATCAAAGGCACTATCATCCAAAGTTGGTCCTGGTTAGGCATTTTTCCTTCCCTATTTAGATACAGACTCCTTACCCAACTTTTTCTTAATGGATAAAATAGACACACTCCTTAACCATGCTCTATGGTGTGAGATGCTGGGCTTACACTTCTTCTCCAGCTTCTTGATGCTAGTTTTCAATTTAAGGATCTCTGCAGCCTGAGCATCCTTGGAAGTCTCCAAAGCAAGAACCCTGTTTGACAAGTTAGTGCAAAGAACAAATAACTCCTCTAGGTTCAAGCCACCCTCAGCTCTGTCAGATGTGTGACCACCTGAAAGAGGACTATCATGGGGTAACTGAACCTGATCCCCTTCACTCCCACCAGTGCCCTCTAAGGTGTTCCTAGAGTTTTGGGTGTTTTCTGGTCTAGAAGATGATTCAGTAACATGGGTTTGATCGCCTACACTAGGTTGAGTAGGAGAGGGTGTTGGTTGGGGTTCAGTGTGTGTTCCTGAACCTTCACCCTCTTCTACTGCTGCAGGTACTAACATAGTAGGAAACAAAGGTGTCACATGTCCTGAAAAGTGGAGTCCTCTTCTTGTCATATTAGTAAAAACCTTTTTAGAAAGGACTGGTATTGGAAGATTATCCAAAGGGGCAGGTATATTTTGAAGCTGGTTGTTTAAAAACACTTGAACAAACCTTGGATACATAAGAAATTTCTTCTTAGCCTCCAAGTTCCTATTCATACCATCAAAAATCATTTTAGAAAAGTTAAATGTTCTATCAGTAGCTAAGCAAATCACTGCTGATGCAACATTAGTGGGAAATTGATCCCAAGAAGTACTTTTTGAGCTAAGACAGTGAATGATGGTATGAATTAGGTACTTCCATTGTGGAGAGAAGAGGGCTTTTTGAAAAGTAAGAGTTGTAAGATCCCCCTCATACCCCATTAATGGAAGGTTTTCATAAATGTCTGCAACTGTGAGACAATCAATCCCATTATCATCATTAAATAGAAGATCTCTTCTAATACTAACTGCTTCAGCCCAAAAAGTGTTAGGTAAAAATGAATCTGCTAGCATTATTCTAGCAGCCTCAACTAGGGTCATGTTATTCCTCTCAGCAACTCCATTTTGTTATGGAGTTCTGGCATTACTGTATTCCCTCTTGATCCCTTTTGACCCACAGAATTCAATAATGTCCCTGTTCTTGAATTCTGTACCATTATCACATCTAATAGTTTTAACCTTTTGATTTAATTGGTTCTCTATTTGTCTTATAAAATCCATAAGGATTCCACTAGTTTCATCCTTAGTTCTTAAAAAGAACACCCAACTAAACCTGCTCAAATCATCAGTGATAACCAGGAAATAAGTCTTATGGTTTATGCTTGATTAGGTTTAAATTACACCTTTTTATATATAATAATATATAATAAAATATATATAATAAGGATAATCTAAAAAAATCAATAAGACCGAGAGTAGTATAGGATATGATATTCCCGGGTCGTATTCCCAACGAGGAGCGAATTGGAAAGTCGAGAGTCGGTTTGATATTTGATGTTTGAATGAAAAAGGTATGGGTTTGATTTTCTAAATCTACGAGAAAATTAAGGCAAACTACACTA
>BQNB010061143.1:0-36618 GCA_026074375.1 Tanacetum coccineum | reverse complement strand
TTTATTTTGGTGAACTTTTAACCATTCCCTGTGCAAAGGTAATTGGTTGAGTGTTTGCTTATATATTATATATATATATATATATATTATCATCGAACCATTATCCCTAAGACGTGGTTTCTTAAGTTGTGTTTGGAAGACGTCAAGGAAGTAGGTGTTTATGCGCGAAGTGTCATTCGGCGGGCTATCACTTTTCTGAGAAATGTATGAGTGGGGGTATTTATTGTAAAGTCGTATGGGTCATCATAATCTGTGGCTCTTCGTGATTTAACGTTAAAGTCATAATTCTGTGCTACCAATTCGTAGTATCGTTGTTCACGAGTTACATAGTCAATATTCTTGTTCCCGTACCTTACTTTAAGGAAGTCAGCAAATATCATCCTATTTCCCCTAACATTTTGTCTTTCATGATCTCGAAAACATATTCATTGCTTGAGTATCCCACTTTCCTCTTGTCTATAAATAACATCATATCCACTACAAAAGCCTAAATCGGGATTGCATGTAGGCCACTGTTCGCAATCCTTCTCACAATCCAAAAAATTTATACGAACAAGTTTTCAAACATGCCATCTTAATACTACATTTTCTAAGAGATGGATTCCTACTTCATCATCTTGACTACCTTCAAGCTCCTGCATATCATCAATTGAATCAACAGTGTCTATGCTTTCATTGCTACAGGAAGGGGTACCTTGCTCCAACAACAAGCATGCAAGGGAATCATAAGAGAATACACCATTTTAAATTTCAAAAGGGTTAAAGTTTTCGCTTTCCTGAACAGAGCTTGCCATGTAAATTTTTTCAAAAGGAACTCTAGAGTGACATATTCCTCCATTCATATCAAACTCCACTTTTTCTTTACCTATTCCTAACGAAATTTCTCTCCTGAAAACATCTATTTAAGCATGTATTGTTGCTAAAAATGGTCTACCCAAAAGCATTGTTTCGTTAAGTCCGTCTAGCATGTCAATAACTACAAAGTCGAAATGGAACAGGAACTTATCGATTTTTACTAGGATATTTTCCACAATTCCTAATAGGGCCTTCTTTGTCATATCTGCCATTTCAACTACCATGCTGGTTTCCTTAAGGTCAGCCAATTCTAAGTGTTCAAATAATGATTTAGGCATCACATTAACACCAGCTCCTAAATCAGTCATAGCATATAACTTAAGATTACCAATAGTGTAAGGAAGAGTAAAACTTCCTGGGTTCATTTCTTTAGGTGGTAGCTGGCATGGTAATGTTTCTGAATTGTCCTCTTCTTCCTTTTCCGTTATGAAAGATATTCCCTGAAGTTTGCTAGTCCTGCTAGAAGGTGCTTTAATTTGAGCTTTTTTGTAAATTGATTTGCACTCTTCAACTACTGTTTTGAGGATGTCAATTAAGGCATCCTCCTTTTCATCCTTATCTTGCTCAGTTATGTGTTTACTCATTTCTGCATTCAACCATTCATCTACATCTTCATCTTCATGATGAGAGTTAGGTACAGAGAGGTTAAAGTCATTTGGGTCTTTTTCTAAAGGTTCATGTGTATCTCTGGTAAGTGGTTGGGTAGGTTTGAAACAAGGGGGAAGTAAGGGAAAATAGGCATTGGTTTTTGGTTTGTCAGGGTGATGCTTGTTTTCCAAGACCTTACTTCTTTCAAGGGTGGTTGATCCTGAACTCCTAGTATAGGATTAAGCATAACCCAGGGATCCCTTTTTTATCTCCGCCTCATACTCCATATATTCTGCAATAGTCATATTTTTGATATCCTTTGTTATCATCCTACCTGTGCTTGGTTTTCCTGTGTCAACATTAGATATTGCTCAATGGTGAGGTTTTTAATGTCTACCTCGTTATCATGTTTCCTGAGAAATTCATGAAAATTTTAGAAATCAAACTAAAACTAATATTAGCTCCCCAGATGCGGTGCCAAAAACTTGATGCGTAAAATTGTTTTAAATAATTAATTACCAAGTTTTAAATTTATAAAACTTGTCTACCGATACACGCACTAACGGGTAGAGAACCCGGTCGTATATAGTGCAGTAGATTGGTAAATCCAAGGTCGTCCCAAGAGCTAAGGTTTACTAGCTTTAATTTGATTAAGTCACGTTTTGTTGATCCCACTTGAATAGATCTTGCTTAGCTTATAAAAGGCTTAGTTGTATTGAATAAATCCAAGACAACTATGGTAGAAACTTTGATTGAATATATCAATGACTATGCGGAATCTAGTCTATGATACTAAGAAAAATAAGCAATAAAACAGTAACAAACAAGATTGTATAATACCAAACTTTAAGCCTCAATATATTGATACGAACACTCTTGATAGTGTTAGGGTTATACAAAACCTTGAAGCTATAACAAAACGATTTCTAGATGATATAAAGATGAGATATATGTAAACTACATGCCTTAGGGTCTCCTTTTATACACCAAGGAACCCTAATGGGCTTACAATGCGTTTTCTATACATACATATCTTTTCCTAAAATATCTCATACATATCACTTTAGTAATACTAAAACAAACTAACAGTACTAACAAAACTCTAACAGCAGAAACTCTTCTAGCAATAGTAACTAATACTAGCAGTAGTAATGACTTAGAATATTTACTCTGAACTTCACCAGTAGTAGAAATATAACCAGCAGCAGTAACTTCCATATTTAGCAGCAGTAAATTCAACAGCATTCAGATGTATTTTAATCCCAACAATCCTCCCCTAAACTTGATGTTCACCTTCTAAATCTTCAAGTTTCTTGATAAAAAGCTTTATCTTCATCAGGAGGACGTATTCAAACATCTCTTCACTTCTTGTACTGTGACTTGGTAAATCTAAGAAGCTCATAAGCCATTTCACACTCATGATCAACTTCTAGCTTCCCACTCAACATTCTTGAAAGCATTTCTTGTATAAGAGGATATTTCTTTTCAACTATCATGTGAATAGTAATTCTAGTATCTATCAACAATAAATGAACTCCACATGAATCATATAACCTCCAGCTTATCAATGTGTAGTCCTGTTGAGCTTTCTAGATTTCATCTTCCTCACTTGGTTCAAATAAAGTAATTAGATCTCCCCAAAGCAATCTGTCATATCCTTCTGGGCTTGTTGTCTCAAATCTTTCCTTTACTAGCTTGTATAGATCTAACACATCTTTTCTGTCAAAATCATCAAGCATTGCACTAAATATCTTGTAAAATTTAGCACTTCCATCAGCTCTGATGATCTGATAATACATCTTGTCTTCTGCTAGAATATGTGTCTTCCAGTCAACTATTGGATATTTTATAGCTAAAGATTCAATAGTAACAGCATCACTTGGAACTATCTCCAAACAAGCTTTAAGCTTTGTCTTCTCAGCGTTATCCTCTAGCTTTTGTCTTTTGACACTTTCTTCATCAAGTGCTTTTCTTGTTCTCTTCTTACTTCCTTCTGCCTGGCTTTTACTTCCTTCCACAACCTCTGAATCCATAGAAACAAATGAATCTACCCATTTTATAGTATTGTCAAATGACATCTGAATTTCATTAAAACTTTTGTTCTTCAACTGACTATGCTTGTAATTAGCCATATTTTTCAAATAAGTACACACTTGATTCTTCTTTTGGGCTTTGGTTGGTGGATTTCTTCTGATCTCTTCAGCTCTAAGCTTTGCAAAGTGCTTCTTCCTTTTGTCTATGAGCTCTACAAATAGTTTTGATCTTTCTTCAATGGTCAACTCTCCATGTTCTTCTCTTGTAGTCTCTGAGCTAACTCATAATCTGCCTCCATCATAGCTTGAGTATTATCCCATGAAATTAAGTTATCCTCTTCTTCTCTTTGTCTTACAACCCTTTCTTCTTCTTTATATTCAGCTTGCATCTGAGCGTCTAATCTTTGAGCAACTTCCTCATCAAATGCAATTTGATCTTTGCCTTTCACTTTCACTGGTTTCTCAGGCTCCTGCATGATACCTTGTCCTTTATCTTTAGGATCAAGTTGTTGTTGAGGTGGTACTATTGGTCTTGTAACAGTTTCACTAACTTCTTTCATAATCACTCCTCTTGTTGGTATTATAGTGGTTTCACTAGATACTCCTTTCTCTTTTGATTTTTCTTTTGATTTCATACTTCTCATTTTCATAAGGGTCTGAGCAATTGTGAGATCTTCATCTTTAATAAGAATTGTTGTTATTGGAGGAGTACTTGGTTCAGTAGTACTAACAGATACACCGGCAGTAGTAACTGGTGCACTGGAAGTAGTAACAGGTTCAGCAATAGTAATATTAATACTGGCAGTAGTAATTGATGTACTAGCATTATTAACTTCAAAAGGTAGTGGTGTTTTTTTGGTGTTTTTATGGATGAGGGACAAAAGGATTAGTGTGTGTGTGATGAAGAATATTTGTAGAATGAGAGAGGAGTGGGGGGAATGAATTGAAAGTGAAATTTCATCCTCTATTTATAGGCTAAATTTGGGTGAAAAGTGCCGCGCACACAAGAAATTATGCGGCGCACTTGGTGATTAAATGTGATAGTATTAAATGTTGATTGAAAAAGTACGGCACACTAGATAATATGTGCGGCGTACATAGTGTGTTAATGCATTTGCATTAAAGTCTTCATTTATTTCTTCTCATCAGATGGAAAGTGCGGCGCACTTAGGTATAGGTGCGGCGGTTTTCGGCTACATAGGTAAGTGCGGCGTACAATAGTGGAGTACGGCGCACATCTTATACTTTTAGCTTGAAATCTTTTCTTCTCTTTGTTTTTGTCTTTCATAGTACTTAATTTCTTGAGTTTTAGTTAGTAGTGTCTTCAAGTGAACCTGCAAGCAATTTAGACTATTAACAATCGAAAGTTCACGAGAAATGGTAAAATATATACAAATAACGCCATAGAAAACATGTATAATTTGGGCGTTATCAAATCCTTCCACACTTAGCTTATTGCTTGCCCTCAAGCAATCAAAGCGAGAAAATAAAATCATTTATCGTGACGTGGATAAAATTAGATTTTATAAGAGATTGCACATTAGGTATCTCTTTAAGCATAGACATATAATATAGCACCTCGCATAGGAATAGTGTTTTTTTTTAATTTACTCAGCCACTCAGGTAGGGTTGTATATTTGTAAGACACTAAATTTGTACAGACATAATCTAGACAGCTACTATAAGCTTGTACTTAACACATAAACCTGACTGAATGGCGAAACTTGGTATTTGTAGCGGATACAACTTCACATGCCAAAACATAAGCCTTTATTTCATTGAACTACTATAACACACATATAACTTTTTCTTAACTTTTTTTCATCTATGATTACTAAGGCTTGGCATAGAACTTCTTCATTTAACTTTTGGATTTCATCAACTTAGCACTAAAGGGAGGCTTCGCAGACTATTTGCGGAATAGTCATAATAAGCAGTTAGATTAGGCTTTGGTCTAGTAAATGATGATTAAGCATAAGTTCTAGAGCTTCTAAATTACTGGCTCTCTAAAATATAATTATCAACCAATACTAGTGTTTTAGAAAAGGCTACAAAGACCATACATATACATCTGTTATAGATGGAATAGACACATATGACTGCATTCAAACCTTAACTCGAACAAGCTAAAGGTATCAATTATCTTAGGTACCAAAGGTGGATACCCAAATATTTTTAAGGCTTAGATTCTTACAATTTAGTGGACTGGGGTGTGCTAGCTATAATGTCAATCCGGTTGGACTTGCCTTACTAAGAGCATTTTTTATATATTTTTTGCCAGGACAAACATTGAGGGTTATGATTAATTTATCGCCTTATTTGGCTCCCCTCCATACTTAAGTTGAACATTTCCCTCAATGTGATAACTGATAATAGAGATAAAATAGGGAAAATTAACGGAAAATGGTACTTCCCGGGACATAGAGAAATGCATAGCTGCGGTAGAGCTATCTTTTGAGCATTCGAAATTTTCCATATCTTTAAGCTAAATTACCTGCATAAGAGTAAATATACAAAAGCACACACAAAAAGAGAATATTTGTGTTGATTTTTTTATTAGAACATAGATAAAGGATATTAGTAGAAGAATGGAGGGGCTCCTCCACACTTAAGTAAAAGCACGGGTTGCCTCCCGAGAAGCGCTTAATTTTTAAGAGAGTCGTTAGCTAGACTCGTATTTCTGCTGTTTTTAGCTCTCTATTTCTCTTTTTTCTTTTCTACTTAGTCATTATGTCTGTTTTTATTTTCACACATCTCTCTTTCTGTTTTTATTCTCACCAATTTCTCTCATTTCTTTTTCTCACATAGTCACTCTATCTGTTTTTATTTTCACACATCTCTCTTTCTGTTTTTCAGCTAACTATTTCTCTCATTTCTTTTTTCTCACTAATTCCTCTATCTGTTTTATATATTTAACACATCTTTCTTTTGTTTTTTCAGCTCAATGTTTTCCCTCTATACTTTCAATATTAATTATAACAAACTGTATAGTTGAATAACTAACTGCATTTAAATAGCTTTAGTATTAAAGTATTACTCGCATCACTAATATATTAATAGTAGAAAAGTTAGTCCATACAGCCTACTTGAATGTCTTCATTGGCTGCTGCTCTATTCCTTTCAAGCATTATTTTGTACTTATCGTGATATAAAACACAAATGTACCTCCTCCATGTTTTTTTTTTATTTTTTTTCTCTATTTCATCTTTATCAAACAATTGCATTACAAGAGGTTAAGCATTCCAATTCTTATAATCAGATATTGAAATCTGACAAATAAAATGATTTTGTAGAAATTCTGGCTACATTCTGATCTGTGTGATTGTCTTTATCATCTTGAATTTATGCGTCTTTATTAGAATCTTGATAAGTGATGTCTAATCTCAATGTGCTTTGTCTTTAATGAAATATGGATTACTTAACTATGCAGATGGTGCTTTCATTGTCTATGAAAATCTTAGTTTCATGAAATTGTACCATAATCTAGCATTTAATTTGAATCCAGAGTACTTGTCTACAGCAACTAGCAGCATGCCATATATTCTGTTCATATAGTAGAGTTGGCTACTATAGTTGCTTCTTGCATTGTTCTTGAAATAATTCGTGCTTCTAAGAAATTGACAACCTCTTGTTGTGGATTTCTTGTCTAAACTTGCACCAGCATAGTCACTATCAGTATAAGCTTCCAAGTCAAATGGTGAGTCCTTAAGATACCAAAGGCCTAATTTAGGTTGACCTTTCAAGTATCTAAAGATTCTTTTCACAGCATGAAGATGTAAAACTTTAGGTGTGACTTGGAATCTTGCACAAGCACATACAGCAAACATTATATCAGGTGTTATAAGAGGGTTACATTACTTTCAATGAGCCATCATTGATCTTATAAAGAAATCATCAACTTCTTCTGCTTCTGCTTCCTTTAGCAATGACTTTGAAGTCTCCATTGGTGTAATTGCTGTCTTTTTGTTGAAAAACCAAACTTCTTTTAAATTTTTTTTTTTTCATCCAATACTTGTCATTGACTGATGTAAATCCCATCATCTTTTGTATCACTGTTTCTTTTGATTTCACACTTCTCATTTTCATAAGGGTCTGAGCAATTATGAGATCTTCATCTTCAATAAAAGTTGTTGTTGTTGTTGGAGGATTACTTGGTTTAGCAGTACTAACAGATACACCAGCAGTAGTAATTGGTGCACTAGAAGTAGTAACAGGTTCAGCAGTAGTAATATTAATACTGGCAATAGTAATTGATGTACTTAAAGTATTAATTTCAATATCATGACCATACCTCCCCTGAGTCTCTGCATCCTCTTGAAACCATGAAATCTCTTCATCTTGGTCTATTTCATTCCTTCCCTGTTTGGATGCATCCTCCTGATCACCCAAACTCTTTTCAGTAGAAGACTCTATCCTGACTTTGATTAACCTCCTCTTAAGTTGTGGAGTTCTTGACTTTTTCTTCTTTTCCAACTTCTTGACTCTCTTCTTTAGATTAGTAATTTCTAAATCCTTAGTAGTCTTGATATTCTCCAAGGTAAGAACCCTTTCAGACAATTTTGTACAAATTTCTATCAATTCATTTAGTTTCATATTGTCCTCCCCACTTCCAAGTATGTTAACTCTTGAGAGAGGTGGATCATTAGACTGTTTAGACAACCTCTCAAACCTAGTTTGAGCAGGTTTGTCCCCTAATATCGTATCTTGGTTCCTGGGACCACTACCTGAACCAGTTTCCTGAGGAATAGGCTCATTAAGTGTTGCCATGGATTGGGTCCTAATTATGTTACCACTGTCCTGCTCTGCTTCTAAGCTAGAAGCAGTAGTGGCAGCCCTTTCCATTCTGTCTTCCCTCTCCTCATGGACAGTCTCATCTGCTACAAGGGTAGTAGGTCCACTAGACTGAGATATCTCAATGGCCTTTCTTTTGGTTTTCCTATGTTTGTGGGTCTTTTTGGGGTGTGATGATGATGCAACATTAGGGATTGGTTCATCATGAGATGGTGAAGCAGTAGTATATGTGTGTTGGGGTTCAGTGGGTTGTCATAAACCTTCACCCTCCACTGCTTGTGTTCCCAGCATAGATGGAAACAATGGTGTAACTGTCCCTGAAAAATATTTTCCTTGCCTTCTCATGTTTGCAAAAACCTTTTTAGTACGAGAAGGTGTATCATATTCATCATTAAAAATTGGTGTAAGATTTTCAATTTGATTGTTCAAAAACAGTTGTAAAAACCTTGGATACATTAAAAACTTTTTATAATTAGGATCCAAGTTTCTCAACATACCATCAAAAATCAATTTAGAAAAAATAAATTTTTGATTCTTAGCCAAACATATAACTGCTGATGCTATATTTGTACCAAATTCATTCCAAGCAGTTGATTTAGAACTTAAACATTGTAAGATGGTATGAATGAGATACTTCCATTGAGGGGAAAAGATTTTTTTTAAAAAAAGTAAGTTTATCAGAAAGTTTTTCATATCCCATCAATTGAAGGCTTTCAAAAATCTCAGTGTTTGTTAGACAAGTAATACCATCCTCATCATCAAAGTGAAGACCTCTCCTCACAGATTATTCTGTTATTACTACTGTCTTTTCATTAACTTTGGCATGTATTTGTGTTTGATTATTGACTGTTTTGATCTTTGCAGTAAACCAAAACTGCTCAATATAAGACACATAGATAGTTGGACTTATAGTTAAGGAATATCTGATAGGGCTAGCAGTCAGAAAGTCCACTATCTCATCAAAATCAGCATTCTTCGTGGATTTTTCCAAGTAAGCAATCATGTTATGTGAATCAGCAAAATTTAGAGCCTCTATTGATGATAATTGTTGAAGTCGGTGATGAAATTGTGGTTGGGTTTGTAATTAAGAGAGTATTAGAAGGATTAAAAACGAATATGGTGTGTTCGTATGCACTTAAATAGGTAATAAAGGAAACTTATACATGAAGTTTCCATTTTATAGTCAAAGAATACCCTCAGTAGTTGTAACTCCAACGGTAACCTAGCAGTAGTAAGTAGCATAGCAGCACTAACTTTTGCCTAGCAGTACTAACTTTCACCCAGCAGTACTAAGTAATGCACAACATCATTAACTTTTGAGTTACCAGTTTTAACCTCAATTTCATTCCAAAAAGCATTTCCATCATCAATTTTGATTCTCACAAGCTCTCTTTTTGTTTTTAGTCTCACTTTATCTCTTAATTCTTTTTCTCACTGAATCACTCTGACTATTTTTGTGTCACAGATCTCTCTTTCTATTTTTGAACTCACTACATCTATCATTTCTTTTTGCTTACAATTCTCTTTGACTGTTTTTGATTTTTCTCAATTCTTTTAATCTCACTTTTTCTCTCTATCTGTTTTTACTTTCTCTCAATGCTCACAATATTAATTATAATAGCAAAACTAATTATACTTACCAGTAGTAAGTTAGGCTAACAGTACTAACTTGAATTCCATCATTAGCTGCTGTTTCATTCCATTTTAAGCATTATTTATGCAAAATCCACTGCATATTAACACAATTAACCTCCCCTCAATCAATACTTTAGAGGTTAAGCATTCCAATACTTGCAATCATATATTGAAATCTGCTAACATCAAACGCTTTTGTAAGCAAATCTGCAACATTTTGATCTGTATGAATCTTGATCATATGAATAAGCTTCTTTTCATTAGAATCTCTGATAAAGTGATGTCTAATCTCAATGTGCTTAGTCTTTGAGTGAAACACTAGATTCTTAACTATGCAGATGGTACTCTCATTATCAATGAAAATCTTGGTGTTCATAAAGTTATATCTATAATCCAGCATTTGATTTTGGATCCATAACACCTGACCACATCAATTAGCTGTAGCTACATATTCTGCTTTATTAGTAGGGTTGGCAACTATAGTTTGCTTCTTGCATTGCCATGAAATCAATCTACTTTCAAGAAATTGACAACCTCCTATTGTGGATTCCCTGTCTAAACTTGCACTAGCATAGTCACTATCAAAATAAGCTTCCAAGTCAAATGGTGAGTCCTTAGGATACCAAAGCCCCAATTTAGGTTGACCTTTCAAGTATCTAAATATTCTTTTCACAGCATAAAGATGTGAAACTTTAGGCGTGACTTGGAATCTTGCACAAGCACATACAACAAACATTATATCAGGCCTTGAAGATGTTAAATACATCAATGAGCCAATCATTGATCTATATAGGTGAACATCAACATCTTTAGCATTTTCATCCTTCATCAAAGGATTTGAAGTCTCCATAGGTGTACTTGCTGTCTTCACAGTTGAAAAACTACACTTCTTCAAAATTTCATCTACATACTTGTCTTGACTGATGAAAATCCCATCATCTTTCTGTGTCACTTGTAGTCCTAAGAAGAAAGTAAGCTCACCCATAGAACTCATCTGGAACTTCTTGTGCATCAATTTCTCAAACTCAGTGCATAACTCCTTTTTAGTAGATCCAAAAATGATATCATCAACATATACTTGAACTAGTAGAATATCACTTTTGACTCTTTTAATGAACAAAGTCTTATCTATCTGACCTCTCTGAAATCCATTGTCCAATAAATAGGTAGATAAAGTCTCATACCAAGCTCTAGGAGCTTGATGTAGACCATATAATGCCTTTTCTACCTTATAAACTCTGTCAGGGAACTCTGGATCTTCAAACCCTGGAGGTTGACAGACATAAACTTCCTCTTCAATCTTGCCATACAGAAATGCACTCTTCACATCCATCTGGTATACTACAAAGTCTTTGAATGAGGCATAGGCTAAGAACAACCTAATTGCTTCAATCCTAGCAACTGGAGCAAAAACCTCATCATAATCTATTCCCTCTTCTTGAGTGTAACCTTGTGCAACCAGCCTTGCCTTGTTTCTAACCATAATACCTCTCTCATCTTTCTTGTTTTTGTAGATCCATTTTGTTCCAATGGCCCTCTTGCCATATGGTAAATCTACCAGTGTCCAAACTTGCTGCAATTTGAACTGAAGAAGCTCATCCTGCATTGCTTCTATCCAGCTTGGATCTGTCAAAGCTTAGATTACCTTCTTGGGTTCTACTTGTGATAGAAAACAAGAAAATAGACAATTTTGAAAATCTTTGTGGTTGATCCTCTGTTGCACTTAACTAAACATACCATGTTCATCACACTCTTAGTCATCCTTCTGGATTGAGTGCTAAATGTATCACTCTAATGAATGTGTTCAACTGGATGATCCTTGTGAATTCTGGTAGTTGGAATAGGACTGACAGGCATGAATGTATCTAAATTATTCATGTCAGCCTTTACACCAACACCTTCATCATCATTTGAATAGTCAGTTTCTTCCAAATTAGGCATATTTGGATCATCAGCACATCCATAGACTATATTCTCATCAACATCATTATCTTCTATGCTAGCAGTATTAACAGTTGAACTAACAGTATTAATATTGTTAGTACTGTTAACATTTTCATCCTTCTCTTGATTAACTCTTGGCTCCTCTGTATTTATCACCTCACTATCTTCATTCTCTGGAGCTTTAGCATCCTTCTTTTCCTCCTCCCTTGATGGTTTGAATCCAGCATCATGAGAATCCTTTGAACTAGAGGAGAATAGTAGATCTTGAGTCAAAAATGGTAGCAGTATGTAATCTTTCGTTGATCCTACTCTAGCTTTACCTACATTATCACATGCTTTTGTACATGCACTACCATTAGATTAATTCCCTGCAATAACTGGCTTATAATTCATAGATTTTGTTAGTGTATCAATGTCAAAAAGCCATTCTAGTCTACTTCCTGCAACATTAGGTTTATTTTCAAAAAAAGTAATGTGCAAGTTATCCTCTACTATCCTGGTTCTACTATTAAATTCTCTAAATGCCTTGCTATTCACAGAGTATCCAACAAATAATCCTTCATTAGCTTTTTCATCAAACTTACATAGGTGATCTAAGGTATTGAGAATTGTAACAGGACACCCAAATGGTCTCATAAAGCTTAAACTTGGTGTTCTACCATGGAAAAGTTTATAAGGGGTCTTGTTGTGAGGCTTAATAACTAATACCCTAATTTTTACATAACAAGCAGTATTAACTGCTTCAGCCCAAAAGGTAGTAGTACTTTGAATCATGCTAGCGATATTCCTAGCCACCATCTATTATGTATCTCTGTTTTTCCTTTTAACTACTCCATTTTGTTGTGGAGTCCTAGCAACACTAAATTCTCTCTTAATCTCTTACATCTCACAGAACTGATTCATTTCCTTATTCTTAAATTCAGTTCATTATCACATCTGATTATTTTGACTTTGTGATTTATTTAATTTTCTATTCCTGTTATAAAAGCTTACTTAAGATTCCACAGGTTTCATCCTTAGTTTGCTAAAAGAAAACCCAACTAAAACTTCATAGTCATACTGTGACAACTTGGCATACATTCTTTTTCATATACACTTTACAAAAGTTTAGACCAAATAAATCCAAGTGCAACATTTGTAAAGTTGCTGATGAGCCTTACAGTTTTTATCTTATAAGTAGGCTTTATGTAGCTTTCCTTTCGTGACAAGCAACACATTTATGAACATTTTCCCCCATAAACCAGTTTGTTCATAGTTTTTGAATTTACTTCTAAGCCTACTATCTTAAAAGATTAATTCATCTACTGTAAGCCTTGCAAAGAGACAAGTTAGACCTCCTTGAGGAACAACATTCCTTAAATCAACATTGTACATGTTATCCTTTCTAGGAACTCTAAGCAAGACTTGACTTTCATCAAGTAACTTAAAGTCAGAAGAAAAAACAACACATTCAGTGTCAGTAAAAAGGACATTGTTCTTCTTGTCACACATTTGTGAGACATTAAAAAGATTAAACTTAAGCTCCTTAACAAAGTATACATATTTAAAATCCAATTTTCCTGTCTTGATTTTACCTTTACCAGTGATTTTACCTCCTTTAGGATCTCCTTCAAAGGAAACATATCCACCATCAATTTCTTCATAATCAGAAAGATAGGACATGTTTCTAGTCATGTGCCTAGAGCATCCACTGTCAATAACTCCTTTCTCCTGCAACTCAAGTTGTGGATTGCCCTGCACAACAAGTAAGAAAATCGTGCTCTCTTGGGGACCCATGCCATTACAGACTTGGATCTATCTTATGCATCAAGATAGTCAAATCTTTTAAAGTTCATTGATGCACCATTGTGTCTGGAGACATGGTCTAAAACTTTTAGCTTTGGTATCCAAACCCAACATGCTAAGGCCTTAACAGCATTAGCCTTATTTCCCTTATTATCACTTACTACTGCTGTTGGCCTAACATTATTAACTCTTTCATTGAAATTACTATTCTTATTTGTTGTAAACTTGTTAAATGGTCTTCTAACATGTGAATGTGCTCTATTAAAAACATTTGATATTGGCCTTACACAGTTTACTATTGGTCTTGGGTAGGCAGTATTAATTGGTCTGGCTGTATTAACTGATACTGCTGCTCTTGAAGAATTTTGCATAGTAGTATTAAGTGTTTAAGGCCGATTTCCTTTAAGACTTGCGCTTGAACAAAATTTCTTTTTGATGAGGGTGATCTTTCTTTTGATAATATTGGTGATATTCGCCCTTTAAGACATTGTTCCATACAGTTTTCTGCATATTCTTTTCATAGAAATCACAATCTTTAATTACAATGGTTAAAACTGCACTATACTATAGCAAGCTATAATTTTTAAACTCAAAATTACTTCCTAATTTCTGAGTCATCAAATTATTCCAGTTTCTCTGGTTACCTTTAGGACTTTGACTATTTTTCCTAGGGTATTTAGCTTTCTTATTGTTCTCTACCTTCTTTACAGACTCCCTAGGTGATTTGACATGCTCATTAGATTTAACAAATTCTACTTTAGCAAAACTAGATTTTCCCTGTTTAGACTTAGGCTAAGTCTTATTCTCATCTTCACTGTTAGATATCCAATCTTCAATAAGTGGTTCACTAACAGACTTAGGTTTTGACTTACTAGTCTTAGCTTTACTTGTTACAATATCAGGTACACTAGTTACTGACTCACTAAAAACATATTCATCCTCATCAGCAAGTACCAAATCAGGTTTAGGGGGCATGAAGTTCCTAGTATAGGGAGGGGGAACAACATGATACCCTTCACTTGTTTTGTACTTATCATTCTCCTGACTATCAAACACTTGACTATCATACCTCACACCAGTCTTAAACTTATCACTTACTTGAATATCTAAAAGTTTGCTTAGATTCTTAGATGAATTTTCAAACTTTTCTAAGGTAAGTTTTAAATCGTCTCTTTCTTTTTTAGCTTTTTCAAATTTCTTTCTAAGCTCTGTTAGTGCATTATCTCTCAACAAAATATCAAGTTTTAAAATCTTAATGTCTTCTTCAAAAATAGCCTCATTCTTTTTATACACATCTAGTCTAGCCTCTACTAATTCTAGACCTGCTTTATAAGCTCCTACATTTAATTGAGACTTATTAAAATCTTTTGTCAGATTATCATAATGTTCTTTGAGTGTTTCATAAGATTTTAAACATGATTTGGAACAAGTTGATACCTGAGTGTCTGAGTTAGAAAAACTTGAAGAACCTAAAGAAGTATAAGTCATAAGTACAAAATTGGTAGGTCCTTCTTCAGCCTGGTAACTCCAATCATAGCCAAACCATCACACTGAGATACTAAAGCATTTGAAGTAGTTTTCTCAATTGGTAGTCCTTCTCGTTGTCTCCCTGTTTTTGTTGTCTTGCTGCTTAGGAGCCCTACACTCCCTAGAAAAGTGACCTCTTCTGTGGCAATTATAGCATTCCACCTTGGTCTTGTCAAAGCCAATGGTATCAGTCCCATTAACACCTATATTCCTTCCTATCTTCTTGAGAAATCTCCTTGCTCTCATTGTTAGCATTGTCATCTGCCACTTCAAGTCCATCTCCTCTAAATCATTAGGATCAATTTATTTTAGGTCATCATTGTCTAATTGTGAACTGTTAAACTGACTAGCAAAGAAGGAGTAGATCACTGCATCACTCAGACTATCAACACTTGGTAAAGTAGAAGCATTAGTCTTGGAGTTAGCAGCAGAACCACCATGAGCAGTCTTAACTGCTTCATTGGTGCTGCTAGTGATATTAGAAGACACAAAAGCTATGTTTTATGTGTTTTGGCTTGTACTAGATGAGCCTATGATTTTAGCTTCATAAATCTTCATATTGTTGTATAAGTCATCCATGCTTAGAGTTTCTAAATCTGGTTTGTTTCTCCAAATCAGTGTATGAATCTTCCACTCAGATGGCAGACTTCTTAATAACTTCATATTCAAATCTTCTTGAGAAATAGTTTCTCCATGGATCTCTAGCTGACTGATAAGCTTTTGCAGCCTATCATAAATCTGATCAAGTCCTTCTGAGCTCTTTCCATTGAAATTCTCATACAGCTATTTAAGAAGTGTCTTTTGTACTTTATTTGAATCCTTATTACCTCGAAACCTTTTCCCTATAGCTTCCATCAAAGACTTGGCACTTTTGTAAGAGTTAAACTTTAGTTGATGTTCATTTAGAAGAGCCATCAACAGAGTACCTGATGTGTCTTAAAAGCTTTAAATTTATAAGACTGAAAATACCAGATAATTATATGGAAACACACAGGTAAAAGTATAACCCACGTATGTAGTATAATCTTTTAAGGTAAGACCAGGTCGTTCCATAGGGATTTGAGTAGTGTTCAAATAATCAGAAAGAAAATAGACTTTAACAATTTTAAAAGTAACTTTAATTTTTACTAATGATAATAAGGATGACTACTCGAATAGTTTAAAATAACTTATAAGTGTTGAAAATGATTTGACCTCAAAGATGGGGCATTAATTTATAAAAAAGGATGTCTGGTCGAAAAATGTTTTCACAAACTAACTTGTTTAACCCAAGACTTATATTTAGTTAACCAGACCAAATGTGTCACTCAAATAGTTCAATTACTAGTATATCAATTTACGAAAGTAGATTTCTTGGCACAAACGATAAAGATCATAGACAAATCTTTAAAATCACATAGATCATAACGGGTCTTTTGACCTATACCGATATGATTATATAATTCAATTTGATAAGCAAAACTGACAAGATAAGATATAGTAGGATCGCAACATAAGCTTGAGATTAAAGAGATCAAAATCATACCAAACACTTATCATAACATCATCAAGTAGTCATGAGAGATTTAGCCACTCATGGCTAAGGAGTTCATAACAAAAGTAGACTTAACATGAACTTCCATTATTTTAATAACTAAGTTGACAACCATCTTCGTTCTTGATCGTTAGATCTTTATTCTTCAAAGGCAGTGGTGTTTTTTTGGTGTTTTTATGGATGAGGGACTAAAGGATTGGTGTGTGTGTGTGAAGAAGAAGATTTGTAGAATGAGAGAGGAGTGGGAGGAATGAATTGAAAGTGAAATATCGTCCTCTATTTATAGGCTAAATTTGGGTGAAAAGTGCAGCGCACACAAGAAATTGTGCGGCGCACTTGGTGATTAAATGTGATAGTATTAAATGTTGATTGAAAATGTGCGGCGCACTAGATAATATGTGCGGCGTACTTAGTGTGTTAATGCATTTGCATTAAAGTCTTCATTTATTTCTTCTCATCAGAAGGAAAGTGCGGCGCACTTAGGTATAAGTGCGGCAGTTTTTGGCTCTATAGGTAAGTGCGGCGTACAATAGTGGAGTGCGGCGCACATCTTGTACTTTTAGCTTAAAATCTTTTCTTCTCTTTGTTTTTGTCTTTTAAAGTACGTAATTTCTTGAGTTTTAGTTAGTAGTGTCTTCAAGTGAACCTGCAAGCAATTTAGACTATTAACAATTGAAAGTTCACGAGAAATGGTAAAATATATACAAATAACGCCATAGAAAACATATATAATTTGGGCGTTATCGAATCCTTCCACACTTAGCTTATTACTTGCCCTCAAGCAATCAAAGCGAGAAAATAAAATCATTTATCATGACGTGGATAAAATTAGATTTTATAAGAGATTGCACATTAGGTATCTTTTTAGGCATAGACATATAACATAGCACCTCGCATAGGAATAGTGTTTGTTTTTTTTTAAATTCACTCAGCCACTCATGTAGGGTTGTATATTTGTAAGACACTAAATTTGTACAGACATAATCTAGACAACTACTATAGGCTTGTACTTAACACATAAACCAGACTGAATGGAGAAACTTGGTATTTGTAGCGGATACAACTTCACATGCCAAAACATAAGCCTTTAATTTCATAGTGAACACTATAACACACATATAATATTTTTTTTTAACTTTTTTTCATCTATGATAACTAAGGCTTAGCACAGGACGCGTGCGAGATCGGAGATCGGGCGATTTGAACTTTGAGAATGGTTCATCAACATTTAGCTCTAATAGACATTGCTACGCGAGGGACTTGGATGGATTTCACTAGATGAGAATGCAGGGAGATGACGTGGAGTGAAGGGCTCCGGTCTAGTAATTAGATGATTCACGCTAAGTTCTAGAGCTTCTAAATCTTACTGCTCTCTCAAATATCATTATACATACCACAATACAATGCATTCTCAGTAGATTAGGCTTCGGTCTAGTAAATGATGATTAAGCATAAGTTCTAGAGCTTCTAAATTACTGGCTCTCTCAAATATAATTATCAACCAATACCAATGTTCTAGAAAAGGCGACAAAGACCATACGTACACATCCGTAACGACGGAATAGACACATATGACTACATTCAAACCTTAACTCGAACAAGCTAAAGGAATCAATTATCTTGGGTATCAAAGGTGGATACCCGAATATTCTAAAGGTTTAAAATTCTCACAATTTAGTGGACTGGGTTGTGCTAGCTATAATGTCAATCCGGTTGGATTTACTTTACTAAGAGCATTTTTATATTTTGAAAGCATATATCTATTAAGATTTTTTTTATTTTTTTTTTGGCAGGGCAAACATGAAGGGATATGATTAATTTTCCTATTTGGCTCCCCTCCACACTTAAGTTAAACATTGCCCTCAATGTGATAACTCATAATAGAGATGAAATAGGGAAAATTTAAGGAAACAGTACTTCCCAGGGCATAGATAAATGTATGGTTGCAGTAGAGCTATCTTTGAGCATACTTCATAATTTTTCATATTCTTAAGCTAAAATACCTCCATAAAAGTATACACACAAAAAAAAATTTGTTGTTTTTTTTTCGAAAAATTAAATAAAGGATATTAGTAGAAGAATGGAGGAGGGACTCCTCCACACTTAAGTGAAGCATGGGTTGCCTCCCGAGAAGTGCTTAATTTTTAGAGAGTCGTTAGCTGGACTCGTACTTCGGGAGTCGTTCTTTTGGGGAAAAGGGAGTTACTGCATCCCTTGGGTCATTATCTTCTTCTTCATGATATAGTTTGAGTCGATGGCCATTTACTATGAACGTCTTTCCATCTTTTCCATAGAGTTCAACATATCCGGATGGATATTGATATTTCACTATATATGGTCCTAACCATCGAGATCTAAGTTTTGGTTATTTAAATTTGTACTTAAAGTAAAAGAGTAGGACTTTATTTCCTTGTTTGAATTCTTTTCTCATTCTTAACTTTCTGTCGTTCCAGACTTTGGTTCTTGCCTTGTATAAACAAGAGTTTTCATAGGCTTGGTGTCTAAGTTCATCTAACTCATGCAACTGAAACATTCTTTTCTCACCAGCAGCGATAAGATCAGGGTTGCAGTTTTTTATTGCCCAGTATGCATGGTGTTCAATTTTGAATGGTAAATGGCAGTTCTTTCCATATATTAGTTTGTAAGGTGTAGTACCGGTAGGTGTTTTGTAGGCAGTGCGAAAAGCCCACAGAGCATCATCAAGTTTTCTTGACCAAATAGCAGGATTGTCTTAAACAGTTTTTTAAAGAATTCTTTTAAGAGCTCTGTTCATGTTTTCAACTTGACCACTAGTCTGAGGATGATATGATGTGGAGAAACAGTGATTAACTCCATATCTTTTCTTGGGTTTTCCATTATTTTGTTGCAGAAGTGAGTTCCTCGATCGCTGATTAGAGCTTTGGGCATTCCGAAATGGTAGAAGAGTTTTTTCAAGAAGGTAACAACTACTCAGGCATCTTTGGTTGGTAAAGCCTGAGCTACGGCCCATTTAGATACGTAATCTACAGCGACTAGAATGTATACAAACTTATATGACTTCGGGAATGGTCCCATAAATTCGATATCCCATATGTCAAAATTTTCACATACTTGAATGCTATTTAAGGGCATCTCATCACGTTTTGATATATTTCCTGTCTTGAGTCAAGGACTTTTTTAGTAGTTATGTTGGGTCCATAATGTCCACCTGTCAGTCCATGGTGACATTGATCTAAAATGGTTCAGGATTCTAGTCCAGATACACAGCGTCTGATCATACCATCAGAACATACTTTGAAAAGGTAAGGCTCTTCCCAAAAGTAGTGTTTGAGGTCAGAGAAAAATTTATTCTTTTGTTGGTATGTCATCCCTTTTGGTATAATATCACCGACTAAATAGTTTGCAAAGTCTGCAAACCAAGGTTCATCTTTGGTGTTGATTTCCATCAAGGTTTCTCCAAGAAAATTGTCATTGACTTCACTGTCATTGCTTGTTTCATCATTTTCAATTCAGGACAAATGGTCGGCTGCAACATTTTTTGTTCCTTTTCTGTCTTTGATTTCTATTTCGAATTCTTGTAGGAGTAGAATCCATCGAATAAGGTGTGGTTTAGCATCTTGCTTCTTGAATAAGTGCTTAGGGCTGAATGATTAGTGTGAACACTAGTTTTCGAGAGAATAAGACAAGATCTGAATTTGTCGAATGCAAAAACTACAGCCATAAGCTCTTTCTCGGTTACGGTGTATTTTTGTTGAGATGGATTAAGAGTTTTACTTACGAAGTAGATTGGGTGAAAAAATTTACCATCTTTTTGGCCTAAAACGGCTCCTACTGCGAAATCACTTGCATCACACATAAGTTCAAACGGAAGATTCCAATTTGGGCTTACGATCACAAGAGCAAATGTGAGTTTTTCTTTCAGTAATTCAAATGCTTTTTGACATTCATCATCGAATTCGAATGGAATATCTTTTTCAAGCAGCTTAGTAAGAGGTCTGGCCATTTTCGAAAAATCTTTAATGAAACATCGGTAAAAACCAACATGTATGAGAAAGCTTCTAATACCTTTAATATTGGTCGGGGTGGAAGTTTTGAGATTACGTCGATTTTTGCTTTTCTCGACTTCTAGTCCTGCACTAGACACTTTGTGTCCAAGCACAATTCCTTCTTTAACCATGAAGTGACACTTTTCCTAATTTAGGACAAGTTGAGCATCTTTACAATGCTAGAGCATTTTCTTGAGGTTGTTTAGACATGTGTCGAAAGATTTTCCAAAGACAGAAAAATCATCCATGAATACTTTGAGCGATTCTTCGATCATATCGTGAAAGATTGCCAACATGCACCTTTGGAATGTGGCAGGAGTATTACATAACCCGAAAGGCATTCTCCTATAAGAGTCTGTTCCAAAAGGACATGTGAATGTTGTTTTCTCTTAATCATTAAGATCGATAGGAATATGAAAATAGCCAAAAAAACCATCGAGGAAACAGAAGTATTTATTCCCTGCGATTCTTTCTAACGTTTGATCCATAAATGGCAAAGGGAAGTGATCTTTTGTGGTTACTTCATTGAGTTTATGATAATCGATGCATACTCGCCAACCCGTAACAGTTCTTGTTGGAACAAGTTCATCATTTTTGTTGGTTACAACTATAATTCTACCCTTTTTTGGTACACAGTGAATAGGACTAACCCAAGGACTATTGGTAATAGGATATATAATACCGGTATCCAAGAGTTTCATGATTTCTTTTTTAACAACTTCTTGCATGTTTGGGTTTTACCTTCTCTATTTTTGGACAACTGGTTTCTTGTCATCCAGAAGTTGTATCTTGTGTTTACAGAATAATGGGCAGATACGAAGAATATCTGTTGTTTTCCAAGCAAAAGCTTGCTTATTCTTTTTAAGGATGGATATAAGTTTGTTTTTCTTTTTTTGGGAAAGCTGAGATTATATGATAACGGGAAGAAAAGAAGGTTCTTCCAGGAATACATATTCCAGATTATCAGGAAGAGGCTTAAGTTTGAGATCCATAGGAGGTTTTTCGAGAGATGTTTTGATTTCATAATCTGTACTGATGGTGATTTTCTCGAATGGTAGTTCTTCGGTATCGGAGTCAGAGTTTTCATTGGCAATCATTGCCATGAATTCATCAAATTCAGCAAAGATTTCTTTTTCGAGAAGGATTCCTTTGATAGAATGGAGGATTTTACCACCTTCGTTTAGAAGAGCATCAAAGTCTTCTTCTAGGATTTCATCAATAACATCGATACTGAAACAGGTATCATCGTTCGAATAAGAATGCTTCATTGCGGAATCGATATTAAAAATCATTCGTTCAGTTCCAACTCCAAGGTTGAGTTGTTTTTGTTTAACTTGAATAACTGCATTAGCAGTATGAAGAAATGGTCATCCAAAAATGAGAGGAACTTTACTATCTTCTTCCATTTCGAGAATGACGAAATCAGCAGGAAAGGTGAATTTACCAACTTCAACAAGCATATTTTCAGCTATTCCAACAGGGTGTTGGAATGATCTATAGGCTAATCTTACGCTCATTTTGGTAGGTTTAAGAGTTTCAAGAGATAGTTTAGCATAAAGTAAATATGGCATAAGGTTAATGCTAGCACCTAGGTCGGTTAAGGCATTGCAAGAGAAAGTTTTGTTAAAATTTCATGGAATAAGAAAACTTTTAGGGTCTTTTAGTTTTGGTGGAACTTTATTTTGGATTACTGCTGAACTTTCATTGCTTAAGAAAGCGGCAGAAATTTGTTCGATCTTGTGTTTGTTGCTTATTAGCTCTTCGAGAAATTTGCCATAATTAAGCATTCCAGCTAAGATGTCGATAAGAGGTACGTTGATTCGGACGGAGCAGATTATGTAGAGAATTTGTCCATATTGGGCCTCCATTTTTTCTTTCCTTAGGCGTTGAGGATATGGAATTTTTGGTTTATATGGTTTAGGTAATGGAGTTTCTTTGGTATGTTTTGAATTTTGAGTTTTTGGTTGTGGTGTAGGTTCGTCTTCTTCATCATCACTATTAAAATTGATAGGGGTTTCAAAATTGTCTTGTTGGTTATTTAGGTTAACTGGTTGGTTATAGGATTTACCACTTCTTGTGCATACAACATTTACATGCTCATTACGAGATTGTGGTGGTTGATAGGTTTTGGAGTTGTGTCATTTTGGGTTTGGTTGAGTGTTACTTGGAAGAGATCCAAAAGGTTGACCATACTGCTTGTCAGCAAGTTTGTCAAACTTAGTTTCAAGATTCTAGATTGAGGCTTGATGATTTTTGGCTATAGTTTTGAGTTTGGTTTTAAGGTCCATAAATGTTTCTTTGACGAAAGCGTTGGTTGTTTGTTGAGATTTCATGAAATCGTTGAATTGTTTTTGAAGTTCATAAGGTTTGTCATCGGTATTGGATCGGTAATTGTCTCTATTGTAACTACTTCATTCGTTTGAACGCCAATTATCGCGATTTGAGTCTCGGTCGCTGTAATCATTGTAAAAACGAGTCTTACGAAAAGTTTGCATGAATTTAGCCTCTTCTTCACGAGACATGGGTATGTCATCTTCATCAAGATCGGGTTTAGTTTTTTTAGCTTTGGACTAGAGTTCTTTGTACTGAGTATCCATTTTCAGGGTCATGGCATCCATTCGGGCCATAATTTTGTCAGTACCGGAATTACTGCTGCCTCCATCGGCGAAAGCAACAGTTTTCTTAAGAGTTGATTTGGTTTTTTGATTTTTAGCCCAGTCGAGCTTGAGTAAGACTTTATCTTCGAGAAGTTGATAAGCTTGATTGGTTTTTTATAGAGGAAAATACCACCGGCTATGGCATTAAGAACTTCTTGGGTTATTTCGCTGAGACTGTGATAGAAGATTTTGATAATATTGCGTTTGGACAAATTGTGACCATGGCAGTGTCGGAGCATTTCCTTCACACGAAGCCAAGCATCCGTTAAAGATTCATTTTAATGTTGAGAGAAAGCTCGGATTTCTCTGAGGAGTCGGTCAAAAAGAGCTGGGGGAAAGAATCAGCTAATGAAAGTGGTTCGAAGTTCATCCCAAGTTTCGAGAGTTCCTTTGTTGAGTTCGTCTAGCCATGTTTTTACTTCTCCGGTTAGTGATAGGGGAAACATCATTAGGCGGACAGCTTCATTTTTGGTGTCTCTGTATTTGAACATATCGCAGATTCCAAGGAATTCGTAAATGTGTTTGTGAGGATCGGTTTTGGTTCTGCCATCAAATTGGTTTCCTTTGACAAGAGTCAAGTGGTTACCTTTAATAGCAAATTCATTCGTGGTTTCAGGAATAAGGATTACGAAATTGGGAGTTGGTACGACAACATAGTTAGCAGCTCACATGGGTTCATCATCCATTGGATAGAGATTTTCAAGAATCACGAGAAAGTAACGAAAGTGGTTGATGTCGAGAATTGGCGGATAGACAACTCTCGGGTTTTGAGGTGGGTTATTTATTTGATTGAAAGGAACTCTCCTGTTTCATCGACGAAGTCTTCGATTCAGAGTACGTTCAGGTTCAGGTAATGGTTTAACAAGTTCAGAATTGGAAGCACGTGTACACTAGTACAAATCTGGGATTTCGTCACACATGTTGTTTTTTGAACGGCCACACAGTCAGATATTTATGTGACTAAATGTACCAGAATAAAATAAACAGCCACACTTGAACTCATTTTGTGTGACCATTTCGGAATTTCATTTCCACGCATATGAATATTTATGTGACTAGAGGTAATTGGTAATTTTTTGTTGATTATTTAGTCACTTATAATTTAGGACGTATGACAAATACGAATAAGTTTGAAACATTAGTCACACTATATATATATGCATATGTGACAAATATATGTCACACAATTGAACAGTGTGACCAAAATCCATATATGGTCACATAAAGTAATTGTGTATGTGGCTAAATCATATAATCAAGTTTGTCACACATTATTTAAAAGTGACTGCTATTTTTTGCTGAATATTTAGCCACAGATGAATTTGAAATGTGTGACAATTGAAAAGTAAGTTTGAAGAATTAGTCACGATATACATTTAAAAGTGACAAATATATGTCACACACTTGAACAATGTGACCAAATGTCATATATGGTCACACTAAACCATAGACATACATGATTTCATATTTTCATACCCCCTTTCATTTTTTTCATTCGCCGCTTTACCAAAATTTCATATTTTCATACCCCCGCTCATTTTTTTCCCAAAAGTAAAATTACATTTTTGTTGGCCCTCCAACCTACACTTATCTCATCCCATTCATCTCAAAGTTCATGTTTTTCTCTCATTTCCACAGCCAACCACAAACCAATAAACCATCACTGGTTTTCTTTGCTAGTCACCGCTCACCATAAATTCACTTTCATCTTTGCCCACCGGCCACAACCGACGCTCGTGATTAGCCATTTCCCTCTTATTTCAGGTCAACCGATCTACGAATCAGGTACTTTGATGTCTTATATGTTCAATTTAATTATCAATTTAAGGTGTTCTGAGTCAATTTGGTGTTCAATGGTTGACTTTTGGAATTACGGTTCATGAGACCTGATTCTGAATGAATTTTAAGCATGCTTTCTTTTGCAATTGATGCTCATTACAAGGTGGTTTTTTATAGTTCTATATCATCCTATGTTTAATTTCAAATATAAGCTTGTTTGGGATTGTTTTTTGTTTTCTTTGCTTATTTTTTAGTTGAAGCAGTTTTGTGTTATCTGAATTGCTTTTGAATGGATTGTTTTTTGCTGCTTGTACTATGTGCTTACTATTGTATTCATTTCCCTTCAAGAACTATAGATATTAGAAAGTTTGGTTTGCTTGAATTACGGGGTCGTGTTGTCCGTTTGAATGTTTGATATGATGAAATCAGTTAAGTGTTTGTTATATATATCTTGAAAAATGTTAGTTTGTTGCTTCAGTTGCCGCGTATACCGATTGGGATAGGTTTAATATCGTCTGTCTCTTCCTTGTGACTGCTAGTTTAAAAGGACCAACATGCCTTCACTCTATTGGTATTCAAGGTTTATCAAAGGCGTCTTATCAAATAATTGGTTGTGTGTTGAAGCCTCAACCGGGACTTTGTCTGTGAACTGTGTTTTGAGTTGCTGTATAAAGCAAAAAAAATGTTATACTTTGCCAATCTATGACGTCATTTTAGTTGGGTAAGGGGTTTAAACTAATGGTATAAAAATATTTATATGAAAGGTGAGCATTGAGATAGCTATATGGAATTAAGTTAGGTGAATAAGTGTTCTTGAGAAAAGTGCAAATAAGTATGTTTTCTGTCATCCAGGTTAGTAAATGATGGCAATTCTTTTTCTTGACAACATCACCTATTTCAAGAAAACTTACAGGATTCTTGTATCAATCATCCTAAATTCCTAATGAACATTTAGTTGAAATTAAGTAAAGAACTTAAAAAAAATAATCATGGAAAAGCTGAGGAAGACGAAATAAGAAGCAATGGAAATAGTGTTCAGTTATTAATTGGTTAAGGTTAAGTTGGTATCCACTTCGGACTATGAGACCTTTAAGTTTAGGGCACATAATAAACGTTAGCTAAGATGGTACTGAACTGCTCATATGTTGCTATTCTGGTTGTAAATTGTAGCAAAATGTATGTAGTTGTGATCTGACTTGAATCAAAGGTCAGGTGCAAATTTATGTAGATGTGTGGTATGAAATGCAATTGTATTTTATGATAAGCTATTGACTTTATATCCGGACAGGCTTGGTATGTTGTTCTTCAGAGCTGGGTTTCAAAGAAGTTCATGACCAAATGGTATACCTTTACCCTTCTATGTGTTACAATTGCTGATATCATTTTGTGTCATCTGACTCTCTTCCAACTTTGCATATTTCAGTGTTGTCCTCTTTCCTGTTGCTGTTACATTCTTTGTGACATGGTGGATTGTATAGTTTTTTGATGGTTTCTTCAGTCCGATCTATGAAAGGCTTGGTGTTGAAATATTTGGTAAGTCATCTACGACATGTTCAGTCTACTATGGTGACATGCTGATAATTTCTTTTTACAGTCTGTTTTCTGTATCCTTATTAATCTTTATCAAAAAAATTAATCTTTTTTTGGCTTACAAATTAAGAAAATATACTATCATTTCTTCAACCCTGAGTAAAAAAGTTTTATAAAATTTAATTTGGTTAATGTATAATAGGTTTGAACATATGTATCTAATATATTCATTATTCAGTTGAATAAAGGTTTTAGTTTGGTAATGTTGTAAGATGGATATTAGACCTTTATTTGTTTATGTTTGATTCATTTTTCGATACAATCGTGCAGGTCTTGGATTCCTAACATCATTGATCTTTATATTCTTTGTCGGCATCTTTGCATCATCATGGATGGGTGCTACTATTTTCTGGGTAGGGGAGTGGTTCATAAAGAGGATGCCTTTTGTAAAACACATTTACTCGGCATCTAAGCAAATCAGTGCTGCTATTTCTCCAGGTGATCCGTGTCATATTCATTTGTAATAATTTATAATCAGAGATTTTTTAGAATTGATATAAGTTATTAAGATTGGAAAACCATCATGATTATAAATTTACATCTAGGGCTTAAACTAATGATGTGTTTAACTTTTTTCTATTGATTGAACTCACACTAGTTGTTGAATTGGATGTTTACAGTAGGGCCGATTTAAATAAAATAGAAACTATAACATAGGTCCGTCAAACTTTCTTTGTACACATTTGGTCACCAGCGAGTGTGTCATACCCTTTCATCACATCAGTGATTCAAGAGTGTTTTAACACGATGTTCCAGAGACATAGTGGATTGGTGGGTCAGTCTGGGATTTAGTGTAACTTCTGAATTGCTTATAGTGTATTTTTTTGTCCCAAGTCTTAGACTTTTAGTTATTCTATTGATGATTGACCATGTTCTGAAATATATTTAATTGCTATTCGAAATTAGAACTAAAATCTTTTCTTCTCGCAAGAGACCAGAACACCACTGCGTTTAAGGAAGTTGCCATCATTCGTCATCCTCGTCTGGGAGAATACATTTTTGGTTTCATTACATCCTCAGTTGTTCTTTAGGTACTTTGATTGCCATAGGTAATTATTGTCTCAAAATTACAGCAACTATTTCCATTTGAACTTTAGATATCCTTGTTTGGTACATTTATGTTTCCCTAAAACTTGGTGATTATAAAAAGTTTGTGTAGATCCTATACATTTCTCTCTTTTAACATTTTCATATATTATGCAAGATAAGTCATGATGTGTTGTGGGTCTCATTTCCTCGATTAATATGTTCAATGCCCAAAAAGAGTGCACAACTGACTTTTTGAGTCTCAAATTAGTTATTTCAACCTGAAGATTGACAAAAGTTGTGTTATTTAGAAAAGAAATGAGCTATGCGTTCAACAATATACCGAGTATTCGAGTATTCGGGTATTCGACTATTTATTATTTTGGTGATAAAAGAACAAAACCGGTGTTGAAATGGACGCTTAACTTTTTAAAATGGAAAGTTGACTCTTCAAATATGCATTGGACTAGTTCTTCTGAGCTGACTATCGTATGAATACGTTTCAGAGGGAAAATGGAGATGAAGAATTATGTAGTGTGTATGTCCCTAAAAACCATCTCTACATAGGTGATGTATTTCTGGTCAACTCTGAAGAGATCATAAGACCAAATTTGTCTATTCAAGAAGGCATTGGTAAGTTCACATCTGTTCAACCTATTTATTTTCTTAAATTATACATATTTGCTACTTTTATGAACCAAACCCCCGCATGAACTTGGTGTTGTAGAATGATTATTATTAGAAAGTGAAGTCCTTGTGCTGTCTATCCTATTCATACATGTTTCTAACCTTAACTTTTCTAGCACAACTGGGGCCAGTTTGATAACATAATATGATGTAAAACTAAAAATTAAGATCGTAAATGATATAAAGGATTTCCTAGGTTCTAACCTTAACTAAAAATATTTGTATGAAAGGTGAGCATTGAGATAACTCATATGGTAGAGCGCTCACATTGCATGCGAGAGGCACATGGTTCGATTCCCTGTACTTCCTTATTTTTTCGTTGTGTGACTAAATATTACAAAACGCGACACAAACATAAAATTATTGTGGGCATTAGATGAACAATAGTCACACAAAATACACATTCACTTGACTTTAATCAATATATGGTCACACTTATTAACACTTTTGGCCACTTTTGGTTAACTTGTATGTGACTAAATCCCAATTTGTGTGACTAAATATTACAAAATGCCACACAAACTAAAAATTCATGTGACCATTAGATGAATAATAGTCACATAAAATACACATTTACTTGATTTTAAAAAGCATATAGTCACACTTATTAACACTTTTGGCCACTTTTTTTAAATTATATGTGACTAATTCCAAAAAACAACACCCGTTCTTGACTGCAATGGGCCAAATGGGAGTTGTAGTCCTATGGTAGAGCGCTCGCATGCATGTGAGAGGCACGGGGCGTTCGATTCCCCGTACTTCTTATTTTTTCGTGTGTGAACTAAAGATTTCAAAACGCCGGGGGGAACCCCCCCCCCCCCCCCCCCCCCCAAACATAAACTTCTTGTGGGTATTGGATGAATAATGTCACACCAAAATACACCATTCACTTGACGTAATCAAAACATATGGTCACAATTATTAACACTTTTGGCCTCTTTTGGTTACTTGTAGTATGTGACTAAAATCCCAAAAAAACCATGTTTGTGTGACTAAAGATTATAAAGGCACACAACATAAGTTCATGGGACCATAGATGATAATAGTCACATAAAATACACAATTACTTTGATTTTAAAAAGCATTAGTCACACTTATAGAACATCTTTTGCGCCACTTTATTTTTAAAATTATATGTGACTAATTCCAAAAAAAACAACACCGTTGTGTGACTCAATCATCACGAAACGTCACATTTTATTATAGATTCTGTGGCCACAGGACCGGGAAATAGTCACACAAATAATACACATTTACTTGACCATTAAATCATCTCAACAGTCACATATATTATATAGTTATGTGGCCAAAGGACGAACAATAGTTACTCTCAAAAACCATTCGTGTGACTATAAAGTATTTACGTTCACTAATACTGATTAATCCAACAAAACTTGTCCCTAATTTGTCACACATATTCGGGTTTTGGTCACTCTTTTTCAATAGAAATAGCTATGAACTCCCTAACGTGACCGTATGTGACCTACAATGGCGCGATATTTGGTGACAAACACCCAAAAAAACACATGTGACCATATGTATATCGTCACACATTTTTAGAGTGACCAATACCAGTTTTTGTACCAGTGGTATCCATCCAAAGGAGAATTTGGTTGGGGTCAGTTTGCCTGAAAATTGTACGGCGATTTTTTTTTAAAAAGAGGGGGAGTTAAAATAATTTTCCAGAGTTGACTATAGAACAGCTTAAAAATCCCCGGTAACGGCGCCAAAAGCTTTGATGTGTTTCAAAAGCTTTAAATTTATAAGACTAAAAATACCGGATAATTATATGGAAACACACGGGTAAAAGTATAACCCACGTATGTAGTATAATCTTTTTAGGTAAGACCAGGCCGTTCTACAGGGATTTGAGTAGTGTTCAAATAATCAAAAAGAAAATAGACTTTAACAATTTTAAAAGTAACTTTAATTTTTACCAATGATAATAAGGATGACTACTCAAATAGTTCAAAATAACTTATAAGTGTTGGAAATGCTTTGACCTCAAAGATGGGGCATTAATTTATAAAAAGGACTTCTCGTCAGAAAACGTTTTCACAAACTAACTTGTTTAACCTAAGACTTATATTTAGTTAACCAGACCAAATGTGTCACTTAAATAGTTCAGTTACTAGTATATCAAAGCATATTTGTTTATCAATTTATGAAAGTGGATTTCTCGACACAAACGGTAAAGACCATAGACAAATCTTTAAAATCACATAGATCATAACGAGTCTTTCGACCTATACCAATATGATTATATAATTCAATTTGATAAGCAAAACTGACAAGATAAGATCTAATAGGATCGCAACATAAGCTTAAGATTAAAGAGATCAAGATCATACCAAACACGTATTCATTATCATAACTTCATCGAGTAGTCATGAGAGATTTAGCCTCTTATGGCTAAAGAGTTCATAACAAAAGTAGACTTAACATAAACTTCCGTTATTTCAATAACTAAGTTGACAACCGTCTTCGTTCTTGATCGTTAGATCTTTATTCTTCAAAGGTAGTGGTGTTTTTTTGGTGTTTTTATGGATGAGGGACAAAAGGATTGGTGTGTGTGAAGAAGAAGATTTGTAGAATAAGAGAGGAGTAGGAGGAATGAATTAAAAGTGAAATTTTGTCCTCTATTTATAAGCTGAATTTGGGTGAAAAGTGTGGCGCACACAAGAAATTATGTGGCGCACTAGGTGATTAAATGCGATAGTATTAAATGTTGATTGAAGAAGTGCGGCACACTAGGTAATATGTGCGGCGTACTTAGTGTGTTATTGCATTTGCATTAAAGTATTCATTTATTTCTTCTCAAGAAATGGAAAGTGCGGCGCACTTAGGTATAAGTGCGGCGGCCTTCGGCTATATAGGTAAGTGCGGCGTACAATAGTAGAGTGTGGCGCACATCTTGCTAGTAGATGGTGCAGGTAGAGGGGTAGGTAACAATGGTGGAGTCCCTGATGGGTGTAGTGAATGATAGTAGGCTGATACTACATCTCTCATCTCAACCTCGAGTGCTCTAGGACTAAGAGGTCGAATACGTGGGGCTAGAAAGGATGGTGGTAATAGAGGTATAGGTGCCTTATAACACCCTGTGTTTTCAAGTCTTTGGCGACGTCGATAAATATGCTATTTATTTTTAGTGTTGTACGCGTTTGCTTGTAATTTCATGAATTAAGTTTAAATCGCGTGAGCCAAAAATTAGCGTTCAATGTAATCGGGCATCAAACAATTAAATGTTTACATCAAGCAAGAGTTATATAATTATTTTGAGAATAATTATTAACTTTGTTCATTTTATTTTTATCGGATACGTAAAGTGTATACGTTTCGCGATAAATTGCGTTTAGGCACTCCCGGAACCCCAAAAACTTTCCTACGCTTCAACAAATACCCACTTTTATACCCAATACATAAAAGTTACATAAATATATCATGTATATCTTTGTTCCACCGAAAATCATGCATCATATACAAATATGTACATGAAAAATAAGATAAGGCTTCAAGTTGGTCAATTTCATGCCATGCTTCATTATGGCAACACCATACCTAGCATGCTTTGACTACTAACCATAACCATGACCATCCTTTGAACCATACCTTGTCTCTTTGAATACTTGCATGACTTTTGACCCTTGAAAGTATTATATACATACAAGTAAACTAGCTAAGTCTTACATACAATAACACTTAGTAAAATTTTCACAATATTTCTCTCCCCATCTCCATAAAGGCTACGGCAAACAAGCACCCCTTTAGCAAATCCATACCAATTTTTCTACAATCCATACACTTCTATATACATCTATTCTAAGGTATACTAAGGCATTTGCAAGCATTAAATCACCATTTCCAAGTATTTCTCAAGTAAAAGAAAGTTAGGGTTCTATTAAGGAAAGCTTGGGTTATTAAGTGCAAGTTTGGTTTTTGTGGCTAAACAAGGGTTTAGTACTTGTACATCATCATCCTCATACCTCATAAGGTCCATTTAAACTCTTTATGTTTTTATAATTATCATTTTTATGCATATGATCATTCTATTTAGCTTATATCACCATTTAAGTTTTAATCATGAAAATGAAGTTTTCACTTGAAATGACCACATGGACTACTTTCATATATGTTGTGTTACTACATATATCATGATAAAAATGATGATAAAATATTGTATCAAGTTGTTTTGATGAAAACATGATTATGGGTAAATTAGGGTTTATAATACTTCATAATATGTTTCAAGAGAAAGTAATACAAAAGACATGTTAATATTGAATATGGACTCTTAGTCATGTTAATAGAACACTAAAATAAAGTCTCATGGAAAGAAATACACTTGTACACACTTGGTTATGTGTAAAAATGATTATTTACAAAACTAGTAAATTAGAGATTTCTTAAGTAAAGTTATGATTTTAAGTATTATCATGAATTAGTTAACCTTGGTAACTTGGACATTTGAGGACTAATATAGACAATGGACATTTAATATATGTATGATTTATAATATATATGATATATGAGACTTGTGGTAAAATACAAAAGTAGTAAAGTATAAAGAAAAGGTTAAAAATGGATTCAACAAGCTTAAGCAAACATTCTGTCCAAGATCCGAATTTTTACATATCCATTTCATATTTTTATAAGATAATACATTTCACGACGATTCCGAAAAGGTAAGAAACTTGTTAAACGGATTAATAACGAAAAAGTTACGTTAAAAACGAGTTATACGTTAATAAACGAAGTCGTAAGTAAATTTTTATAAAAACATTTTTATAAAAATTATAAACAGCAAGTATTAATATTTTTAATAAATAATACACATTTTTAGGATTCCAAAATGATAAGAATCGTAATTTTTCAATTAATAACGAACAAGTTATGAATTTCGCGAGTTTACGACAATTAATACTTTTATAAAACTATTTTTATAAAAGTTACTATTCATGACAGAAAGTTATATTTTTATAAACCTCATAAATATATAGAACTTTCAAATATGAGAACGTCCTCGAAAGAATCATTAAAAACGGAGCTATAACGAATAAAATACGACATTTACGGGTTTTACGACAACAAATACGAATTATATAAAACTCATGTCTGTTATGAACAGTAAAAGTTACTGTTCATCAGGGGACAAAATTTATGAAAATGTCAAATATCGATAACCCGTCTTAATACGAAAAGATGGGCATAAGAAACGCGAGAATCGGGCTTAAAACGCAAAAGTTATGCTAGTTTTACTAAAACGGTAATTATAAACGTTTTAACTTATTAAACACAATTTTACCAAAATCATTAGTTGGTGATTGAGCTAGATAGAATATTATGTGGTTATCAAAGTACTATATTACTAGGGAGTTTCATAATGAGGCCTCTTCGGATGGCGTTTCGACGAGTTGTTGGATTTACGATTTAAAGTGTCCTAACTCCTCGAACGTCATGTCATGACCTCTTTAATTATGATAGCCCGAACGATAGTACAAAGTAACAACTATAAGATTATATTCAAGTACTCGGTACTTATACGACCTATGATAATTTAGGTTGCATTCGATCTTTTACGTGACGCTTTATCTGCGATATTTGGATTATCAGAACTCAAGGTGAGTTCATAGCCCTACATTTTTACGATTTCAATGATTTATAATTATGGGGTGGAAACATGCTTTGTTTTATAAATTGGACGCAAGTATTGATTACATGTTTGCCTAAGTAGCGATAACCCAGTTAAGCCTATTATCATGAACTGTCAATTGCATAGATGTAGTTGGGAATTACATTATGTGAGCGCGAATGTTATTTAATAGATCTATTCGGGAAACGACCTCCCCGTTCGGGTGATTAGCTATCACCGGGAACGAACGTTATAGCATGTCGAATTTAAGATGTTTTCGGGTTGAACATCTAATCGGGCAGAAATTGCAATATATAGTTTAATTGCAAGAAAGATCGTCGAGCTTCAGTGTCATGAGCTTAGTGTAAATGTAATCTAGTTTTTGTGAGATCTGCATGTGTTGCATTATCACTAAAAAGTCTTGCGGTCCTGCACATTATGATTTTATCAAACCTATGAATTCACCAACAATTTTGTTGACGTTTTTAAGCAATGTTTTCAGGAGATCAATAGGCATGGGATGCCAAGGATGCATTGGGTTATATTTTGGATTGCACGCTTAAAGATTTAGGTGCATCATATTTGGGGAAATGTATTGTCAACTTTTGTAATATTCAACAATGAACAAGTAAAGCTATATGCTTTTGTACTAGATCTTTCAATTAAATCCAATGTATCATTTTAAACGACTTTTTGTGTCGTTCTTATATATCTTGTGCTATTGATCTATGAAGTAACACGCCCCGGACCCTTATTCCGCTGCGACCCAATTTGGGGGTGTTACAGCTTATGCCAAACACCCCTTTAAACTTTGAATTTTAAAATTAAAGCTAGAAGAGGACTGATTAAGCATTAAATTGAGAAAACAGATTAAGCACTAGGTAAATAAAGGATGAATAAGCACAAACTAACAAAGAATAAGCAAAAATAAGCAGATTAATAAGCTAAACAGTAATTAAGCTAAAATGAAGAAATAGAACGAGTACCTTGATCCCAGCTAAATAGGGATCTAATTATGCTCTTAAGAGCTTATCTACAGGCTCCAGCTTGTTAGAAACAAGTTGGTGAGGTCCATAAGCCCTTCCATTATTGGCTTATCATCCAACATAAGCTAAGGTAACTTGTGAGTGAGAATTGAGATGAATACTAATTCAGTTAAGCTTTTAAAGGCTTAACTGAATGAAAGCAAGCTTATGAAGTAATTAAGAGCTTATAGAGCTTATTAGCTTATATCAAAACATATTTAAACCATAATTTCTTAAAAGTAAAACAGAATTTAAGGCACAATATAAATGAAATTTGAATTTTATTAAAACTAAAAGTGATTACAAGCTTTTGAAAAGTAAATTACATCAAATGAAAGACAATAAGCTAAAATAAGCTACTAACAAGCTACTAAACTACACTACTCCTACTCCTACCCTAGATGATTTCTTGTGTGAGCTTTATCCTCTATTTATAGCAGGAAGAGGAAGGTTCTAGGACCTCAGGAGTGTCTTCAAGCATAAATCTCAGCCCTTGATTCATATCCACTCTCTTTGAGCCTTTAGATCATTCCCACGTCCCATCCACCAATCACAGCTTGTAGGATTGCCAGTGTGTCTTTTTGTTGTGTCAGAGGTGTCAGGAAATTCTTCTAGAAGGGTTTGTGTGCGTGTGGGTAGGGGTGTCAAAAAAACCGACCCGACCCGAACCCGACCCGAGCTTATTTGGGTCTGGTCACTCGGGTCAAAAATCTTATTCGGGTCAACCCGAATGACCCAAGTTCTAAATAGGGTCGGGTCTCGGGTTGAAATGTTTTGGCTCGTATAATATTTTTTTTTCAATATAAATTAATAGATTTTTTATTTAAAAAGGTAAAAAAAAGATTTTTTTTTGTCATTTTACTCAAATTCGGGTTGACCCGAACCCGAATTGACCCGAACCCGAGTAACCCTAGTTTTAAACAAGGTCGGGTCCGGGTATGTTTTTTTGAGCTTTGACCCGAATTGACCCGACCCGATTGACCCAAACCCGACCGACCCGACCCGATTCACACCCCTACGTGTGGGTGAATTAGAGGGGATTTACCTTGAGTTATTCGTCTCTGTGTAAATGAGGGTGGAAGGAAAGAGATAAGGAAACAGTAACTTTGACCCGTTATTTATCAAAAGTTGACTTGGGCTTTTGTTATCTCTTGGGCCAGGAATGGGTTAAGGATTTATGGAATGGATATATATGGATTTAGGCTTAATATGTTATAAAGGCTTAGGCTTATGTAAAGTATAAATCTTAATGGGCTGACCCGACCCATTAAATGGGTACGGGTTGGTCTATTTAAAGATGTATATGCCTTCCGCTTCGATTTCTTGCACTATTCCAATCTCGTGCCTGATTTTGTCCATTTTAGCTTCGTTTTTTCCATTTTTGCTATATCTGTTACTCGCAAAACATAATTCACAAAACACGCATATACAATGTTTTTTTCATGTATTATTGGTTATTTAAGCTCATTTTAATAAGGTAAATTGATATGTAATTAAACACATATCAA
>BQNB010061142.1:0-33638 GCA_026074375.1 Tanacetum coccineum | reverse complement strand
TGCTCAAGATCACAATGTCAAATACAAGTTCAAGGAACAAGCTCAATCCAGAAATCAATGATCACTACAACATATTCACAAGAGAAAGTCAAAAGAACGAGCTAAAGACTAAAAGACAAATCATAGTATGCTAGGCTTAAAGTTTTGTAAAATGGAGTGACCTCCCTTAGGGGGAGATTGTTAGAAACACAAAAAGTGTCGGTCACTTCCAAGTTGTAACAAGTCTTAGCTCGTAGTTAGTGTAATGATTAGATTAGTAATCTAGTCCGGCCCAAGGCCCATGGGAAGCCCATCATAGCCCATGGCCGGCCTATAGGACCTATATAAGCCCCTCTCCTAGCCTTGGAGAGGGTTGGTTGTTCCATTTTTCCATATTCCATCTATATATAATTCATCCATTTTTCCATCTAATCTCTCTCTAATATCACAACCCACATCTCACTCTTGTTCTTGGTTTGATCATAAGATTATTAGAATTCTACAAACGATGTACAATTTTGTTGTATATTATTTTTAGAGTTAGTGGCAAAATAAACCAACTATGTATTTTTTGTATCAAGTGGTAGATATCACCACTATTGTTGTACTACATTATGGATGATTGGGAGTTGGACGTTACGGGAATGCCAACTAGGTTGTTTTTATGGATCGTAAGGATGATGATTGAGACATTTTTTAGTCTAATTCATGTCTACCAAACAAAGCATGAGTTTCCATGTTAAAGCGTGAGTTAGTCAGAGAATTATGTCTTTTTCAAGGGTATGGTCAGGAAAGTAGCTAGCAACATTGTTATTTATTTGTTTGGACTTAATCTAACTGTTTTGTTATTTTATTTTACACCAATTATATATGTTTCCCATGCCTAATCCCTACCCTATATCATTCTTCATCTTAACCTTTGGTTTGCTCGAATGAGGTAGTAGCAATCACATGTGTTTCATTCATGGATTTAAATGTGTATGTGTGGTTTTGTCACCGTTGTTGGTGTATTACTGTTGGTAACGATTACTTGATCCTATTCTTTAGCTTATTCAAGTTAAGGAGTGAGCAATCACAAGTGTTGTGGTCATGGATTTGGGCGTGCAATTATGGTTTTGTCGCCTTTTCTGGAATATTGGTATCGATAGAGATTAAAAAGAATGATCAACCCTTAAGCCTTGTTACATTCACCCAATTTACCTTTTTAGACTGTTACTCCTTAGCTTTAGTGGTGGAGATGTGTATCTTTGCCAAGCTTATGATAGAATACTCATCACGACCTAGCGATTGAGCGAATTACTAAATATTACCACATAAATTAGTTGAGAGATTTGAGTCTTTTTATTTCCTAGTTCATGAGGTGTTTGGTTGTGCGTTATTGATTGAATAAAAATGCTTAAAAGAAAATTCCTAAACATTCGTTTGGTATACATTTTCATAAGTTAAATCTAAAGTCTACTTGAGGACAAGTAGGATTCAAGTGGGGGGATATTTTATGACATCAAATAATGTCACATCATTAGCATCATTTATCCCAGCTATATTGCTCGTTTTACATTATTTTATATAAGAACTGGTACTTAATTGTTTATATTTATGAATTTCAGATATTATCAAGCAAATGGTGAAAGTTAGTGAAAAGCACGCATTTTGGAGCATAAACGAAGAATTCAAGAAAGTCTACTAATTCTGACAACCAATACGCCGTATTATTCTAGACAAATATGCCGTATCCCAAGACTTAGACGAATTCAAGACCATTGCCTTACTTTGAAGAATATGTCGTATCCACATCAACAGATACGCCGTATATGTTACTTTGGTCAACATCTAGAACAAGCTAGTCTTACCTCAATACGCCATATTCACATAAGCAAATACGACGAATCCATGCCATAGCTTCACAAATGTATCCACGACGAGAAGACCTTATACGCCGTATCCAGAAGACTATATACGCTATATTCAGAGACGACTTATGAATATTCTGGAATATTATATTCATCGAGCCCATGCTAAGTTACCCAATATGCTGTATTGAACCCTTTCGATACGGTGTGTCGACCTTTTTTCTAGAGCTTATAAATAGAAAACCTTAAACTCGTTTTTTAGTATGCAAATAAAGTCCTTAACCATCAAGTTCGATATCAGACGAGTTTAGAAGCCAAGAAAGTCAGCAAAGTGCCTAATGTCAATAGGAAAACTCTTGTAATCCCTACACTTCGCTATAAGCGTTCGATTAGCGTATTGGTTTCTTACTTTAATAGTTCGTCTATGATATTGTGTATTGTTACAATGACTATGGGCTCATACCTTTATGTATTAGCCATGTTTATAAAAATTTAATGTTTGGTTTGTTTATATCGATTGTTTACTTATTCGTTGCATGTTATTCGTTGCATGTTGATTATTTTTATTACTTGATATTTATTTATGTTTCATTATGCTTTATTTATCATTCCACTGGATCTAGGAGTACGGACCAAGTAGACTAGAGTCTGGGATAAATACTACATACAGCTTATATTTGTGACTATGGATTAATAGAACTACAAATTTATGCTCAGATTGATGCCTTAGTTAAGTGAATAGGTATACTAAGTAGGTGACTTAGGATTATAAATGACGTTCTATTTTCTTGGATAGGCAATTCGGATCGTAGACTACCAGCATATATATAGCTCGAGCTCGGCTCGTTATGTGTTTCGAGCTTGTTTATTGGGCTCGAGCTCGGGCTTGAGCTCGGAAAAAGTAGGCTTCGTCGAGTCTAGCTCCAAGCTCAAGCTCGAGTTGCTTGATAAAAGCTTGGCTTGATTGCAGCCCTAGCTATAAGCGTTCAGTTAGCGTATTGGTTTCTTACTTTAATAGTTCGTCTATGATATTGTGTATTGTTACAATGACTATGGGCTCATACCTTTATGTATTAGCCATGTTTATAAAAATTTAATGTTTGGTTTGTTTATATCGATTGTTTACTTATTCGTTGCATTTGGTTTGGGGGGGGAAATAAATTATTTTTTATCACTAGATATCTTAATTTATGATTTCATTAGGCTTTATTTATCATTCACTGGATCTAGGAGTATGGGACCTAAGTAGACTAGAGTTGGGATAAATATACATAAGCTTATATTGGTGAACTATGTATTAATAGGACTACAAATTTATGCTCCAATTGATGCCTTGGTTAAGTGAATAGGTATACTAAGTAGGTGACTTAGGATTACAAATGACATTATGTTTTCTTGGATAGGCAATTCGGATCGTAGACTACCAACATATATATAACAATTAAACATAAGCGGGTAAAGCCTCGATGAGCTAGGTTTCGATATCCACCAATGTTGACTCCTAGGTATATTATAATCAGCGGTGTAAGCTTTATGCGGGTTTAGATTAATTGTGACAGGATTAACTATAATACAAACCTAGAGTTTAGGGAGAAGAACCACCTAGCTTAGGAATGATATAACACCAACAAAGTAATACAATCATTGCACTCATAAATAGGTTTTCCTTACATTAGTGCTTGACCGCTTCTTTATCGTTTATCTATCTGCTTGTGTGTGTTAATTATCTTATTTGTCTCATTTAGTTTAGATTAAACCAAACTGAAATACTCTTTTTGCGTTAGTTTAGGTTTAAGTAGAATTAATTAGGATAAATTAGGACTAACCTAGATAACTGAAATACTGATAGATTTCAGTATTAATGCTCACTCTTAGTGATCGACGCCCTACTTACCAATGAACCTACAACTGATCGAGTACATTGCTCGTTAGTGTTTGTTAATAGGTAAAGTCAGAAAAATATAAATAGTAAAACTTGATAATATAAATTACCTACACACAATGATACATCAGAGGGTTTAGAGAGAGAAAGTAGAGATAAAATAAGAGAATGGAAGGAAGCTTTGTTTCTTACAAATGACAACCAACACCCTCTCCGCGTATGGAGATGGTCTATTTGTAGTCCATGCCACAAGTAGGTGTATAGGCTAAGTATTTGGGTCGGGCTTGGCATTTGTTAGGCTAAGAGCCCGAAACATAAACAATATTAGATTACAACCCAAGCACGTAAAACTGGACTAGTCTATTATAAACTAAGACTAATAAAGAGTAAGATGACTAATAACATTCTTGTTTGACTTAATAAAATTAAGGCTAACAATCTCCCCCAATCTTTAGGTTATCTTCATTTGACGTTGAGCTTTGGTATTTGGTCTTTGTCTTTTCTTGTTTGTAATGGCTTTGTACCTTCATGCTTTGTGATCTTGATCTTGAGCCTTCATCTTTTGACATTGAGTGCTTGAGATCTTTAATCTAGCATCATCTCCTTGTTTTATATCATCTTGATTTGACTTTCTTGATCAACTTGTGTTTTTGACCGACATGCTCATACTTGTCTTGAAAGCTTGCAATCTTGAAGTTTGTGATTATCAGAGTTACAAAAGAGTATCATTACATGCAATTAAGCTTTCATCATGTATTTATCTTTGTCGATCGATGAATATGAGCATGTGGTAATGAATCCGACTTAGCTAGAACAAGGCTGCAACACCAACGTTTGTACCTGCATTTGAATGTTTGTAACAAACAGCAGATATGGACGAATATGGCTTTGCATTCATCGAAGTTCGTTTGCAATAACCTATGGTTTCCCGTTTTACAGTATAAATATTGTACTTGTGAGTAGGTAGATTTAAAGAACCTCCTTGACAGGTTTCCAACTGTACTAGCTTGTTCTCAATACCGAAACGTATCAAAGCAGACAACATGATAAGAGTGAATCAGTTAGTTACTATCTTACTGATTAATTCGTCAATTCATTTACTTGACCAAAATTGATATCTAATTAACACAAACTTGATTCGGTTAGAATCTTCCAATTCACCTACCGCAGTGCTGTTTGATGATGACACAAGAAGGTTTTCCATTCGTCACTATGAAACTAAAGATATCACTCTGAATGTTCTGGCAAGATCCCAAGGATAATGTGTAGGACTCTTGTTACAACTTGTGAACTTATTAATGTTCAACAATTATATTTTGATATTGTGTACTAATGAGATTTATAATTTGATCTCTCTTGGCTCTAGACTCAATTTGTGCACTTTGGTTTTAGTACTAGGAAACTAGAGCTGACTGCCACCTTTTCAATATCAACAATCTCAGAGTGAGATTTCAATAGATAACATATGTATCTCTGTGACAAATGAGATAAGAATCTTATCAGAGAAACTTGAATGACTGGGAAGGGTTGTGCATTGCATCACCGGGTACATGATGTATATCTTCAATACCAAAACTCATCTTTATGATTCTGATACAATATGTATTGACCTAGTTTCTGCCTAAAGTTGTGTGGATGGCTTCTTTTTTTTCACCCTTTATCCATACATTTCTTTTTCATTCTTCAACCCCTTCAATGTTTACTAAGACGTCATCACTACCACCATGTTGTGATTGTTCCGGTGATAACTCATGTCTTAGTCAACATTTTCCCTTTTTCTCATTCTTCTCCAATCATACCTAAGGACTTCTAATCTAACTATAGAGTGGCCATGGGTAGATCCCTCCGGTTCTGGTTAGATCATAGGACTTATACCTAACCTTAACCACCTTATTACTTCATCGACATCGTGAGTTAATTGGTTGGTAGGTATAGTGATCGAAACCATAAAACCTTGAAAAACAATCAAAGTGTTTGATATAAATCAAGAGGTTTTTAACACATTAAGAGTTTCATTCTTTTAAAATACTTCACTTACACATGTGCATCGAGATTTAAAATTGTTTTGCACATGTGGGTAGAAATTGTGCAGTTAGAGTCTTAAAGATCACATTCTTCTGTATCACATTTTAATCACATTTTCTCCCCTTATCACTTGTTGTCCTATCCTAATCCATAACACAACCTAGATCTAACCAAATCTAGACAGAGAGAGGGAGGGTTTAGAAAGAGAAAGTAGAGAGAAAATAAAAGAATGGAAGGAAGCTTTGTTTCTTACAAATGACAACCAACACCCTCTCCATTTGTGGATAGGGTTCTATTTATAGTCCATGCCACAAGTAGGCATATGGGCTTTCCTGACTTGGGTTGGGCTTGGTGTTTGATGGGCTAAGAGCCCGAAGATTATATTATATTACAGTCCAAGCCCGTTAAATCCGACTAGCCTATTACAAACTAAGACTATTAATTACTAAGATAATCGATAACATTCTTGTTTGACTTAATAAAATTAAGGCTAACAATTTCCATTGAATCTTATCTTTTTGTTTAACAGATTAAGCCTTTTTACGTTTTTGCACATCTTTAAGATATATAACAACCCAAGTGATGACATCAAATAACGTCACTTTTATAGCATCATTTATCCCATGTAAATAACCCAATTTGTATAATTATTGCAAATAATTGTTACTTAATCGTTTGTATTTAAGAATTGCAGTAATTATGGAGTACTTGGAGAAAGTTAACTAAAAGGCACACATTCTAGAGCTCAAACAAAGATATTTAAAGATTACTGTTCTGACAACCAATACGCCGTATCCATCAAGGAAGATATGGCGCATCTGTGCCTACACTTCACCAAAGACCACCAAGGAAACAAGATCTAATACGCCGTATCCAGGAAGACCAATACGCCGTATTCATGCCATATGGAAATAAAATATTTTGGAAGATATCAAACGTGGTCTCTACTCCAAGAAATCCCCAATACGCCGTATCGAAGACTTTTGATACGCCGTATTGACCTTTTTACAGACCTTATAAATAGAAAACTCAAAAACGAGTTTTAAGTGTGCTAAATCATATTTTTGATACCTAAACCACAAAGATCGATTTTCAGAGGAAAAGAAGAGCATAAGAGGTCGAGCAACGTTATTAATTCCATAGGAGACAACGTGTAATCTCCTATACTCTTGTAATCGTTTAGTTTTTGGTATCATTCGTTAACTCGATTAGTTTATCTTGGCTAAATTATTACTCTTGTATTGATTATGATGTTTGAAGGCTAATACCTTTAGGTATTAGCTATTATTATGAAGATCTTAATGTTTGGTTTGTTTATCTAAATTTCTTAATTTATCGTTGATTGCTCATTTATGTTTATCAATTTATACTTGTTTACGTGCTTAAGTATGCGACCTATCATTCAACTAGGTCTAGTCCTACATATTTAATGCGTTGCAACTTCGGTGTTGTTTGGGCGTAGGCTAAGAGTCCGGGATAGCTCTTTATATTGCAATTTATATATCTAGAATGATAGGATCACAAATATTGACCTATCTTTGCCCTTAGATTTTGAGCTTAGTTGGACCTGCAGATGACCTAGGGATCAACGAGTATGTTCTTAATTAATTGGTAAAGACTCGGACAGTAGACTACTAGTATATAAAGAGCCATTAAGTAGTAAGTAGGTAAAGTCTCTATGAACTAGGGTTTAATAAGATCACCATTGCTTTAATCCCTAAGATAGATTATAATCAGCAAATAAGGATCCTTTATGCGGATGCATTTAATTGCGACAGAATTCTACGTGACTAGGTTTAAGGAAGAAGTGCCGCCTTAATCTTAAGAATGATATGCCGCTTCAAGATAGGTAATCATTGCACTAAATAAACAAACGAACGTTCTGATTGGATTAATAATGGTTAATACAGTTTTCTTATATTTGGCTAGACCGCTCTTTTATCTTCTGTTAATTTGCCTGCGTGTGTTTTAGTGTCTTGAATTAGTTTTAGTCACCACAAAACCCATGCCAGTCTCTCAGGCTGAAAACCCCCTTTTCTGTTAGATTTAGGATTAACATAGGTTTAGCATAGGTTTAACGTAGATTAGACTAACTTAAATTAGAAAAACCAAAGTATTAATAAATTGAAAGTGTTTCTCGCACTTAGTGATCGACACCCTGCTTACTACGAATCTACCACCGACCGGGTACACTGCCCGTTTAAGTGTTGTTTTTGGTTAAGTCGACAAAATATAAATTTAAAACTTGAATCATAATTTACAACCACACAACAACAGCACATCAAATTTTTGGCGCCGTTGTTGAGGAGTGAAAATTTAAACTTGATTTTTATTTGATATTTTGGTTGTTAGCATTTGATTAGATCTAACCCTTAAGATTAGTGTAATTTAGATTAGTGTATAATCTTATATATTTTGTATATTTGTCTTTAATTTTTTGCTAGTATATTTGCGTGTTTAATTGTTTGCGTATTTTAATTGTTTTTCATAATACACTATTCTGGTCGATAACCCGATATGGTGTATCCACTTCCATTGGATACGGCGTATTCAAATTTCTATCCAATACATCGTATTCGTTCAAAAGATTAATACGGCGTATTCAGTTCCATTGAATACGGCATATTGATCATCTGCTACAGAATCAGAATATGAGATTTCTATTTGATTTTCGTGCCTAATTTTTTATCTTTCTTCAGAACAAATCTTGCTGATATTTTTACCTTTGTAACAGATCGTGCTTATTAGAGCTAGTCGACTGAAGAATGGCAAATAAAGGAAAGAAATCAACTATGAAAGGATTTGCGACTAATGACCAAGCAGATTACTATTCAGGGATTACAAGCATTATGGTTAATGGAAAGAATGCTTATGAGCTAAAAGGAAAGTTCCTTGATGATTTGCACAAAAATGCCTTTAGTGGTACTAATGGGGAAGACACGGTCAAGCATATCAAATACTTTCTAGAAATTGTTGACCCAATTGATTTACCAAATATAAATCAGGATAAACTTAGAGTTGTTTTTTTCCCAATCTCATTGGTTGGAGATGCATGGAGATGGTTTGATGGAATTAAAGGATCAATTACTAGTTGGGTCGATTTGACTGATAAATTTTTAGGAAAATACTACCCGTCGTCCCGCACTGGCAAAGTTAACACCTCGATAATTAAGTGGGACCTTACTAATCCGGAGTTTGAAAATTGGTTGGCCTCAAAGTTTGTGAACTATATGACGATGGATATATTCACTAAAGGAGCATTGTGGGTGATGACATCAAATAACGTCTATTTTATAGCATCATTTATCCCATGTTATTAACCTATTTTGTATAATTATTGCAAAGATTTGTTACTTAATCGTTTGTATTTGAGAATTGCAGTAATTATGGAGTACTTGGTGAAGTTATGCTAAAAGGCACGTATTTTGGAGCATAAACGAAGAGTTCGAGAAAGTCTACTGATCTGACAGACAATACGCCGTATTATTTTAGACCTATACGACGTATCCAATAATTTGACGAATCAAAAGACCATTGCCTGACTTTGAAGAATACGTCGTATCCACATCAACGATACACCGTATATAATACTTTGGTCAACGAAGAAGAATCAACTAGTTTTACCTCAATACGCCGTATCCATCAAGAAGATACGGCGTATCCGTGCCTATACTTCACAAGAAACAACGAAGACATAAAGACTAATACGCCGTATCCAGAAGCCTCTATACGTCGTATCCAAGGATTATTATACACGAATATTTTGGAAGATATCAAACGTGGTCCTTACTCCAAGAAAGCCCAATACGATGTATCCCACATCGCCCGATACGGCGTATCGAACCGACTACCAGACTATATAAATAGACGATCTAAAACTTAGTTGTAGGAATGCAAGTGAAACCCTAAACCACCAAGTCGACCAATATACGAATAAAGGAGCGTAGAAGGTCAGAAAAGAGCCTCAAGATCATAGGAAAACTCTTGTAATCTTCATGCAACCGAATAGGCGTTCGATTAAGGTTTCTTTATTTTAATCGTTCATATATCAAACCATGTGTATTTTTACAATGACTATCGGCTGATACCTTTAGGTATCAGCCATGTTTATGAAGATCTAATGTTTGGTTTGTTTATCTCGATTGCTTAATTTATCGTTGATTGTTGTTTATGTTTATCAATTTATATTCATTTACGTGCTTAAGTATGCGACCTATCATTCAACTGGGTCTAGTCCAAAGTATTTAATGCGCTGCAACTTCGGTGTTGTTTGGGTGTAAGCTAAGAGTCTTGGATAGCTCTCTATATTGCATTTTATATATCTAGAATCACAGGATCACAAATATTGACCTATCCTTGCCTTTAGACTAGTGAGCTTAGTTGAGCCATAAGGTGACCTTGGTATCAATGAGTACATTCTTATTCATTGGTAAGGACTCGGACAACGGACTACTAGTATATAAAGAGCCATTAGGCAGTAACTGTGTAAAGTCTCCATGAGCTAGGGTTTAGTAAGAGCACTATTATTAATCTTCTAAGATAGATTATAATCAACAAATGCTTACTTTATGCGGATGCGTCTAATTGGGACAGAATTAGTGTGTCTAGGTCTTAGGATAAAGTCTCGCCTAAGTTTAGGAATGATATGCCCTTCGAGATAAGACAATCATTGCACTAAATAAACAAACTAACGTTTTATCAGATTATTCATGGTTGATACATTTTCCTTACATTAGTTCTGGACCGCTTCTATATCGTTTGTTTGTCTTCTTGTGTGTGTTTATTGCTTTACTTGTCATCAAAACCTTAATTTAGATACACAAAACCGTGCTAGTCTCTCAGGCTGAAAACCTCCTTTTTGCATTAGTTTTAGGTTTAACTTAGATAACTAAAATATTGATAGAATTAGGAATTAACACTCTCGCTCTTAGTGATCGACACCCTACTTACCAACGAAGCTACATCTTGACCGGGTACACTGCCCGTTAGAGTGTTGTTTTTAGGTATAGTCGGCATAAAATAAATAGTAAAACTTGATAACAAAAATAACACCTACATGACGACACATCAGTGGGACTACTAGAAATTAGGAAGTGACGAAACTGAGCCAACGAATGATGAAACTTCCGATCTTGAGGAAACTAATCACGATAATGAACAAGAAATTTGTGAAATTTTTAGGATTGAAATAAACTTGTTCGATTATAAAACACCGCTGTGCAGAAAATTTAAAGAGTTTAATTACCTACTCAAGATAGACCCGGATGTCCTTACTAATGATATTGAGGGATTCAAGACTTATGACTAATACAAGGATGATTGGAATTATGGATGGAACAAAAATGTGTCATGGGTTTACAAAAAACCATAGACAGAGAATGGAGTATGGAAAGAACCAAGTCGAGTTAAACATCATTGTAAGCCATTTAATTATAAAAATGGAGGTTTAGAGTGGCCTACTTATAGCTGGAGAAAAGATGGATATGGTAATGGAGGAAACTTACCAGGAGCTTACATCATAGGAAACACTCTCTGTTACCAAGATTTAGAATGGTACGATGCTTTGAAGGATAGCGAGCTAAAAGAAGAGGCTTTAAGAAATAAGGCTATCATGGAAGGATTAATCAATGAAGATGTTGAATAGAATAATGAAGGTTGGAAAAGTTGGGATGACTATGAATATACCAACGGTGATCGTAATGAATCGGAATACAAGAATGAACATGAAGATGACGAAAGACAGGAGGTATGTAGTATTGAAACTCATGAGCTGTCGGTTTTCACTATAAGAATATTCGAGATGATCAAGTATTCATTCGGACAAGACAAAGAGTATGTTGCTATTAAAGAAGATGAATACGAAGAATTGACGCGTACAAGCAAAGATGCATGCCAAGCATACCAAGAAATCTTTTGCATGATGGACGAAGGATGGATGGTAACAAGATCCGAATGAAGGAAGGAAAAGACTAACCTAAAGACTTAACTGTAAACAAAAGTGCTTCCCGGGAGACAACCCGAATTGTTATTTATTTTTATCGAGTCTGTCTTCCCAGACATCAATACGGCGTATCCGCTCTATACCATACGGCGTATTGAATGTTTGGACGTTATCAGTCCTTTATTTTTATGCTCTTTAACAATTACTGTCAGTTCTATTAATACAGCGTATTCATGCACATGATACGACGTATTCAACAGACTGGCCCGTATTTAGATACTTTTTACAGGTTTATCGATACGGCGTATTCTAATTTATAGATACGGAATATTAGTCTCATGTATAGTTTATTTAGCTTATTTAATTAACCGTAGATACCCGAGATAGGACTTTGCATGTTTTCCTATATTTTGCACAGGACCTCGTTGTAAAGAAATCGACGATGTTGGTGAAGTATCTACAATATAGAAATCTAGAAGTGTTGGAGTCTTGAAACTTGATGATATCAAATAACGTACATTTTATAGCATCATTTATCCCATGTTATTAACCCGTTTTGTATAGTTATTGCAAAGAATTGCTACTTAATCGTTTATATTTGAGAATTGCAGTAATTATGGAGTAATTGGTGAAAGATAGCAAAAGGCGTACATTCTAGGGCTTAAATGATGATATTTTGAAGATTATTATCATGAAGACTAATACGTCGTATCCATCAGGAAGATACGACGTATCCGTGCCTGCACTCACCAAAGACCACAAAGGATAAAGCTCAATACGCCGTATCTAGAGAGACTCAATACGCCGTATTCAAGATATGGAATGAATATAATATTCTGGAAGATATCAAGCGTGGTCCCTACTCTAAGAAATCCCCAATACGCCGTATCCAACTCCTTGGATACGGCGTATCGAACCGACTACCAGACTCTATATATAAACGACCCTAAACTCAGTTTTAGGTATGCAAGTAAATCCCTAAACCACCAAGTCGACCAAGAGACGAATAAAAGGAGCAGAGGTCAAAAATGAGCCTCAAGATCATAGGGAAAACCTCTTTTAACTCTTGCGCACGAATACGCGTTCGTTTAAGGTTTCTTTATATTAATCGTTTCATTTATCAAATCCGTGTGTATTTTACAATGGACTATAGGCTGATACCTTTAAGGGTATCAGCCATGTTTATGAAGATCTAATGTTTGTGTGTTTATTTGATTGCTTAATTTATCGTTATTGTTCTTTATGTTTTATCAATTTATATTCGTTTACGTGCTTAAGTATGCGACCTATCATACAACTGGGTCTAGTCCTACATATTTTATGTGCTGCAACTTTGGTGTTGTTTGGGCGTAGGCTAAGAGTCCGAGATAGCTCTCCATATTAAAATTTATATATCTAGAATCAAAGGATCGCAAATATTGACCTATTTTTGCCTTTAGTTTTCAGTTGAAGCATTAGTTGAGCCATAAGGTGACCTTGGTATCAACGAGTACGTTCTTATTCCATTGGTAAGGACTCGGACAGTAGACTACTAGTATATAAATCGCCGTTAAGCAGTAAGTGGGTAAAGTCTCGATGAGCTAGGGTTTAGTAAGAGCACCATTACTTAGATCCTAAGATAGATTATAATCAACATAAATATGCTTTATGCGAATGCGTCTAATTGTGACCGAATTAGCGTGTCTAGGTCTTCGGAAGAAGTACCGCCTAAGTCTAGGAACGATATGCCCTTCGAGATAAGTCAATCATTGCACTATTAAACAAACCTGCGTTTTATCAGATTATTCATGGTTGATATGTTTTCCTTACATTAGTTCTTGACCGCTTCTCTATCGTTTGTTTGTCTTCTTGTGTGTGTTTATTGCTTTACTTGTCATCAAAACCTTAGGTTAGATACACAAAACCGTACGAGTCTCTTAGGCTGAAAACCTCCTTTTTGCATTAGTTTTAGGTTTAACTTAGATAACTAAAATACTGATAGAATTAGGAATTAACGCCCTCGCTCTTAGTGATCGATACTCTACTTACTACGAAACTCCATTTGACCGGGTACACTGCCCATTAAAGTGTTATTTTTAGGTATAGTCGGCATAAATAAATAGTAAAACTTGATACATAAATAACACCTACACAACGACACATCAAAACTTCAAGACTGATGTTCAACACAAATCTTGCTCATGAACTCAACATGGAGAATCTACCGAGCAAAATATCAGGGGAGTTTCTCATTCTAATTCTTTTAAATTCTCGTTTTTAATGTTTTATCTATACAACAAGGACGTTGTATACTTGTCCTATTTTTCACATAAAATGCTTAAATTATGCTAAAATTAAAAAAATCAAGCATACTTTTGTGATATTACTTGATAGATAACCTACACATAATAACCCTTATTAGATATTGTGAGGATTTAAACTTATCCGTTTCTAAATGTTTACCCAAATTCCACAAAATATGAGTGTGCCAGTGATGTTGTAGACTTTAGAACTTGGCTTGGTATATCTATTTGAGACCACAATAATGAGTACTATGGATTTAGATGGAGTAACTTGTTTAAATTGGTAATTTTAGGGTTTACACCCTAACTAAATCCTTTATATGTTGTTTTATAAATAACTACACTGGTTAGTGTAAATCCCCGTATAAAACCATTTGTTACTCTCATCTTAAGAGTTAAGATACCCCATAGAAAAACATGTAGAGCCAATCCTTTAGGATTACACCCAACTGATTGTTTCGACACCTTTACACCTTAGCCTACCTTGTTAGATTAAGTCCATTTATCGGTTGTTAGTTGCTTAAAGTGTAAAGTATGTATTTCCTGAGTCTTGTGTCAATTTTCTATCTTTGTTACGGTTGAGAAGAAATTTGCACATTGCAAATAGCAATGTATATAGTAGTCAAAACTCATGTATTTTTACTACCAGCGCAATTATTGGTACGTCCGAAGAATGAAGAATTATCGAAGGAATTATCCGGAGTTATTATGATCGTGAAGATGGTGAAATTACACCGAGTTTTGTAGTATAGTATAGTAAAAAAATCAAAAAAATTAGAAAATCGCAACAAAAAAGAGGAGGAAAGTTTGAAGATAATCGTTTTGCAAAAGCTTAGACCGAAGGAATTATATGAAGGATCGATTATTCGTTGATACGTCTTATAAGTCAACGATGTAGAGTATTGTATAAAGTGGTAGATATCGCCACTTGTCTTGTAAAAGTATGTAAAGTATGGGATGATTGGGAAGTTGACCGTTACGGGAATGCCAACTCAGGTTGTTGTTTTTTATCTATGATCAAGACATTTGTAAATAGTTGTGTCTTAATCATGGTAACGGTCGGGAAAAAGTGTCTAGCAACTTATATCTTGGACCTAGTCTATTTGTTTCGTAATTTTTGTTTAACAACAATTTAATTCCCTTTCCTAATCATTAACCATGGGTTTTACGCGAATGAGGATGTGTACAAGCATGCATGTCTATTCTGTCGTTACGGCCATGTATGCATGTCTCAGCTGCCTTGTTGGTTTATTACTATTGGTGAAAGTTAGAAGATCCCTACCCTATATCATTCTTCATCCTAACCCTTGGTTAAACTCGAATGAGGATGTGATCGAACACACATGTCTATTCCATCGTTACGGCCATGTATGTGTGCTTCAACTGCCTTGTTGGTGTGGTACTTTTGGTGAAAGATTATAAAATGATCAACCCTAAGCCTTATAATAAAAAAAAACCATTTTACCTTTATAAACTTGTTACTCCTTAGCTCTAGTGATGGAGATGTGTATCCTTGCCAAGCCTATGATAGAATACTAGTCACGACCGAGCAATTGAGGGAATTAGTTACATGTTACCACATAGATTAGTTGAGTGATTTGAGTATTTTCATCTTCCTATTTCGTGAGGTGTTTGTTTTTGTACTTGTAATAGATCGAATAAATACTTAAACAGAAAAATCCTTAGGGATACATTTTCATAAACTTCTAAAGGATACATGAGGACAAGTAGGATTCAAGTGGGGGGATATTTGATGACATCAAATAACGTCACTTTTATAGCATCATTTATCCCATGTAAATAACCCAATTTGTATAATTATTGCAAAGAATTGTTACTTAATCATTTGTATTTGAGAATTGCAGTAATTATGGAGTACTTGGTGAAAGTTAACTAAAAGGCATGCATTATGGAGCTCAAACGGAGATATTTGAAGATTATTGTTCTGACAACCAATACGTCGTATCCATCAAGGAAGATACGGCGTATCTGTGCCTACACTTCACCAAAGACCACGAAAGAAACAAGATCTAATATGACGTATCCAGGAAGACCAATACACCTTATTCATGCCATATGGAAATAAAATATTCTGGAAGATATCAAACGTGGTCCCTACTATAAGAAATCCCTAATATGCCGTATCGACCTTTTTCCAGACCTTATAAATAGAAAACTCAAAAACAAGTTTTAAGTGTGTTAAATCATATTTTCGATACCTAAACCACAAAATTTAATTTTCAGAGGAGAAGAAGAGCAGAAGAGGTCAAGCAACATTATTAATTCCATAGGAGACAACGTGTAATCTCGTATACTCTTGTAATCATTCAGTTTTTGGTATCATTCATTAACTCGGTTAGTTTACCTTGGCTAAATTATTACTCTTGTATTGATTATGACGTTTGAAGGCTAATACCTTCGGGTAGTAGCCATTATTATGAAGATCTTAATGTTTGGTTTGTTTATCTCGATTTCTTAATTTATCGTTAATTGCTTCTTTATGTTTATCATTTATACTTGTTTACGTGCTTAAGTATGCGACCTATCATTCAACTGGGTCTAGTCCTACATATTTAATGCGCTGCAACTTTGGTGTTGTTTAGGCGTAAGCTAAGAGTCCGGGATAGCTCTTTATATTGCAATTTATATATCTAGAATCATAGGATCACAAATATTGACCTATCTTTGCCCTTAGATTTTGAGATTAGTTGGACCTGCAGGTGACCCAGGGATCAACGAGTACATTCTTGATTAATTGGTAAAGACTCGGACAGTGGACTACTAGTATATAAAGAGCCATTAAGCAGTAAGTGGGTAAAGTCTCTATGAGCTAGGGTTTAACAAGATCACCATTGCTTTAATCCCTAAGATAGATTATAATCATCAAATAAGGATGCTTTATGCAGATGCGTTTAATTGTGACAGAATTCTACGTGTCTAGGTTTAAGGAAGAATTACTGCCTTAATCTTAAGAATGATATGTCTCTTCGAGATAAGTAATCATTGCACTAAATAAACAAACCAACGTTCTGATTGGATTAATAATGGTTAATACAGTTTTCTTATATTTGGCTAGGCCACTCTTTTATCTTCGGTTAATTTGCTTGCGTGTGTTTTAGTGTCTTGAATTGGTTTTAGTCACCACAAAACCCGTGTCAGTCTCTCAAGCTAAAAACCCCATTTTCTGTTAGATTTAGGATTAACATAGGTTTAGCATAGGTTTAACATAGATTAGACTAACTTAGATTAGAAAAACTAAAGTATTAATAAATTGAAAGTGTTTCTCGCTCTTAGTGATCGACACCCTACTTGCCATGAATCTACCACCGACCGGGTACATTTCCCGTTAAAGTGTTGTTTTTGGTTAAGTCGGCAAAATATAAATTTTAAACTTGAATCATAATTTATAACCTCACAAAAACTGCACATCAACAAGCATCATTATTTACGGAAAAAAAACATTCATTACATGATAAGCAAACATTCTCAGAATTGTTTGACACAACAACATTCTTAACATTCGCATTACAATCTGAAACATGATTGTTCTTATTTGAACTAGACTTAAACTTCCTAAATTAGGCTTTTACTTTATTCTTCTTGCTTCTACTTGATGGTCGCTGGATCCTAACATTCTTTGTATTACTCCTAGGCTTTGATCCGCTTGCATCAGTATAGCTTACTCTTCCTGTAGAAGGAAACATAGTGTTGTTAGTATTTTGAGTGTTTTGCTTTATTGCATGCTTATGTGTGTTATTAACAACTATTTGTTCGGTTCTAGATGCATCTACATAAGGCTTATTGTTCTTTCGATGGCTTGTAGCGGGAGCCCACTTTTAAATCTTGCTTTGAGTGAAAGGGCATGAGGCACTGACATGCACTTAAACAGTTCTTGAATTTGCTCAACAAACTTACAAGCAAAAACTAGATTTTCATCTAAAGGTTTTAATGCTCTTGTCTGTTCTAATAGTTCCTGTAGTGTTTCTACGTGCTCTTCAGTAACTTTTAGATAATCGCGATGCACAACCTTATTGTTCTTAAAGTATGCATTAATCGGTTTAGATTCAATCTTAAGCAGACTTGGGGCACGAACTTTAGTGTGTTTATCAATTATCTTGTTGGTGTGCACGCGTGAAGTGACTATTTTTGACAAATCATTTTTCTCGGCAACTTTTGGAATAAACTGAGTTTTAGGTAACGGCGTTATAGAATATAGTTTATTTACCGAAGTTGATGGTTTAGGAAACTTAGTATTCACACTTGTACCATTTAGATTCAGTTGAGGTTCAGAAAACTTTGCTTGTAACTGTGCTCTTAACTTGTCATTTTTAGAAATCTGATCATTCAGTTTTTGTTGCAAAGAGTCAGTTTAAAGTTTGGCTTTAGCCCGTGTCTGTTTGATTGAATCATAAAGGTTTTTGTAAACTAACTTAGGTGTTCTCTTTCCTTACTTAAAAAGAAAATCTGAAAAGCTAGTGACACGTTCTCATCCTCTATTTTCTGAATTCTAGAGTAAAAATTAGGTGATTCACACTGAGTCATTTGACTCTTTCCATGCAGTTGAGCTAATCGTTGTTTCAACTCGTTAACTACAATCGATTTGTTTTGAAATTGAGCTTTCAGATCATTTATCTCAAAAGATTTGTTATTGATCTCTGTTATTAAAGATGTATAATGTATTTTCCAAGATTCATTACAAATCATTTTCTCTTTATTATGTTGCAAAGAAAGTTTAAGAGAAATGCAATGTTTCTTAAGTTTTGCAAAATGGTTTGTTAGCTTGCTAAATGACTTGTTTAATTCTTGTTGATCTAAAAGCACAATGTCAAGACTTTTACACTTTCCATAATTAAGGGGTGTTTTAAGTTAAAAAAATGACAAGTGGTATTTTAAGGGGTGTTTGGGTCAAGGGGTGAAAACGGGTCAAATCTAGTGTAAAATAGCCATGGGTCACCTAATCACTTCTTAAAAAGTTTTCTCTTAGCTATATTGAATGGTTTTAAAAGGCTTTAGTGTCTAGCCTATGTTTTAAGTTGTTTTCTAAATGTTCTTCAAAATTTGTGTTTTAAATTCCTTGCATATGCTTATTTGATAAGACCTCTTAAAACTGCTTGTGAATCTTGTTCTAATGTTGTTTTTGAGTGGTTAATGCAGTAGGATGAGTTAAATTTAAGGTTCATTGGAATTTTGCAATCCTGTCCTAAGTTTTTCTTGTCTATGAACATTAATAGTACAACAGCTTAAATAAGTAAGCTCCTATAAGTTGTAGGTTCTCAGTTTTGTTCTATAAGCCCACTAGGAGTCCTTTTTCATTTGTTTCTACTTATTTTAAGTTTTTGAGTCTTTTTGCTAGCTTATTTCCAAGGCTGAAATATGCCCTTTGCCTTTTATAGAAAAATCAAAAAGAGTTTCCTGTGCCAAACAGCCTTTTTTTATTTCAGCCTTTTAGCTCCTTATTTGTGTTTTAAAATGATTAATTGTTTCTTTTTCCAGTAGCTAGAAGTGCTAGCTTTGTCTGTTTGCAAGTCTTGAGCTCTAGCATTTTGGTTTGATAACTTAAATATAAGCCCAAAGAATGCCCCTTAGGCTGTTGGTTTGGCAGTATTGAGCAATATGCTCATTTGCTGTTTTAAGCTTCTTGCCTATTTGCATTTACTTTATTTAGGTTTAGTTTTGCTTTCTAGGTTAGTCTTAATGCCTTTTAGCTTAGTACACTTAGGGTAGAGCTTATTGAGCTTATTTGTATTTCTAGTTTAAAATGTTGAGATCAGTAAACCTTAAGTCTTTCTGTCATTTCTAGCTTATTTTGGCTCAATTTTCTTTGCTTATTTTTGTCTGAGCTTGCTTATTTAGTGTAGTCTCTTATCTGTTTATGCTTATCTCCCTTTTTCTTTTGCTTATTTTCACTAGAGAAGCCCAACAGTTAAGCCCTTAGCTTATTTGCCCAAAAATTGCCCTGGTGCAAAACAGCCCATTTGACAGCCCTTTTTGTGGCTTATTTTTATTCCAAACTTTGATCTTTTTACTATTTTAGAAAGCCAATAAGCTGTGCTTTCCAAAGGTACAAGCCCTAGTCCTTAAGTCAACTTTTGAGTGCTTAAATTTGAGCCCCAAAAGCTGTCCCCAGGACTGTTTGAATGAAGTTGTGCAACTTTGCTTATCATGGCTTATTGGCTTACTTTTTCTTAGCTTATCTCTGTTTAGACTTGCTTATTAGGTGTTAGTATAAGTAAAATAGTTTAGCTTATTTATGTTTTGCTTGTGCTTATTTGTCCTAAATTAGTAAAATAGTTTAGCTTATTTTAGTCTTAGTGTAAAAAAAATGCAAACTGCTGTTTTCTTTTGCTTATTTAGCAGCTTATTTTTCAGTTTTACAAAAAGTTGCTTTTTATAATTTGCTTATTTTTGTGTACTTTACAAGTTTTGTTAAAGAAAAATAAAAAAAAAGTTTTTTTTAAAAAAAAAGGGAGGCATGGGGGTCGAACCCATGACCTCCCCTTTGTCACATACTCGTCCCACAACACTCACACACTAACCAGCGGCTCCAGTAGGGCTATCTGGTTAGTGTTTACCCCATTTAATTTATATAGTCCTTTTTGCCTTTAAGCTTATCAGCCAATTTTGGCTTATTTCTTGCTTATTTATAAGCTGATTGTTCAAGTTCTTATTTTTCCTAGATTCCTTATAACTTAAAGTATTTTCCATGATTTTTTTAGATTTTTCACATTTCGTTAGGTATTTTTAATTAATTTATTTCATTAAAATCGTTTTTAATTCATAATAAATAAATTAAAAGTCAAAAAAATATAAATCTTTTTTTTAAAATTTTCTTTTATCATTTAGGACCTAGGAAAAATAAATTTGCATCCGTAGGGTTAATATTTTAAGATTTCGTTTTTTAAAGAACGGGATCGAATCCCGTTCTCGTTTCTTCTCGTTTTTAACTTAAATCAACTCCGTTTTCAGTCTAGTTTATTTTATTCTTTTTTTAGGCACTTATAGCTTATTAAAAGTAAAAAATTCACTTTAGGATTAATTTTTCATATTTTAGGTTTTTAGTCGCGTTCGTTTTTAATTTTCGTTCTCGTTTTTGTAATTTAAGCCTAATTGCCTTAATTTTATGTTCCCGTAGACTTAGGATTTCATTCTTATGCCTTATTTATGCTTCTCGTAGAATTTTAAGTTAATCATTTTCCTTTTTATGCTTTCCCGTAGTTTTAGGTTTAAATTCCCGTTTTCGCGTTTTTCTTAAATTGCTTTTGTTTAGGGTTTTCTTTTATTCGTTTTTGCATATTATTAGTAGTTTTACAAACTCAACCCCATATCTTTTCCATTCAAGCATCGATATTCAAACCGACTCTCGATTTTCAAATTCACGCCTCGTTGGGAAGAACGACCCGGGTCCGGTTTTAAACTTTGTGGATAACGAAGTGAGAAACCGATACTTCCGGTTTACTATACTACTATCATTGATATTATCCTATTTGTTATATATGTTTATATATTTATTTATATTTATATATGTGGTAAAAAGGAGACAAATCAACCAACACTTTTCTTGTTTCTAACACATATGGAGATAGATATTCACTTTGTTCGTGATTTTGTTGCTGCTGGTCAGGTTCGAGTTCTTCATGTATGTTAATACAAATATTCGCGTAAAAACGATATTTATATTTAATGATCTTTATGCTTTGATAATAACAAATATAATGCCATACTATGTAAAAGTTTACGTAAACAAGTTATTTAGTCAAAAGTTTACTTGACGACGACAAATCACTTAAGATATGAATATGACATTAGTAAACATAGTTAATGATCAAAAAAATATTATCATATGCATAACCCTTTTCTAATCAAATGATTTAGACAAACACATGATTAATTACAAGCTAGTTATGTTAATTAAGTAAGACAAAATAGGATTAACCATAAGTGGAAACAATCTTTCTAAATCTTTCAAGTTGGGTACTTGAGGAGTGGAGTAGGGCAAAGAGGAGCTTCGTAGCCGAATCACTATAAATCATTGTGTCATCGGTTTGATCTTTCCTATCCTTACTTGTTTATACTTCATAGGTTAGTTATTTACTTATTGCTTTGCTATCATATACACTTGTGTATATCTCTTGAATTTACATAAGTCGACAATCTAAGTTTTACAGGTTGTTCCCTTTGAAGAACAATCCGACGATCTTAAAAAGAAACTCGCTAAAAATAATGAAGCTAAAATGGTTATTTATAATGCTTTACCTAAATAGGAATATGAAAAAGTTTTTATGTGTAAAATGGCTAAAGATATTTGGAAATCATTGTTAATCACACATCAAGGTAATAGCCAAGTAAAGGATAATAAAATTGATCTTCTTGTTTAACAATATGAACAATTTACTATCCTTGAAGAAGAATCTATTGATAGCGGTTTTACTACATTTAACACTATTATTACTACCCTTAAAGTTCTTGATGAAGGTTTCTCTTGCAAGAACTATGTTAGGAAGTTCCTTAGGGCTCTGCATCCTAAATGGAGAGCAAAGTTCACGGCGATTGAAGAATCAAAATATGAAGCTAAAATGGTTTATTTAAAATGCTTTAACCGTAAATAGGAATATGAAAACGTTTTTATGGTGTAAAAATGGCTAAAGATATTTGGAAATCAATGTTTAATCACACAAAACAAGGTAATAAGCCAAGGAAAAGGATATATAAAATGATCTACCTTGTTTAACAACAATATGGAACAATATACATCCTTGAAAGAATAATCTAATTGATAGCGGTTTTACAACATTTAAAACACTATTAATTACTACAACCCATAAAAAGTTCGTTGATGAAGGTTTACTCTTGCAAGAACTATGTAGGAAGTTCGCTTAGGTCTCAGCCATCCTAAATGGGAAAGCAAACAGTTCAACACGAGCTATTGAGAAATCCAAAATATACATCATCGCTGGCGATTGAAGAATCAAAAGATACTTCATCGCTAGCTCTAGACGAGCTTATCGGCAATCTAAAAGTACACGATGTTTTCATGGAAAAAGATTCTGAAATCTATAGAGGCAAGTAAAGAGTTAAGTCCATTGCCTTGAAAGCTAAGAAAGAATCTAGTGATGATGAAACTTTGACATCCGGAAGTGATGAAGAAAAATATGCTATGGCCGTAAGGAATTTAAAAAAGTTCTTTTGAAGAAAGGGTAAATTTGTTAGGCAACCAAGAGAAGAAAATAAGTCATTCCGACAAAGGGATGATAAGAAAGGAAAGAGTGATCGGAAATGCTTTAGATGCAGTGATCCAAATCATCTCATTGGCGATTGTACAAAACCACCTCGCAACAAAGATCAAAAGGCCTTCATTAGAGGTTCTTGGAGCGATAGCGAAAATGATTTCGAGGACAAAACTAACGATGAAACTTGTCTCATGGCTCAATCGTCAAATGAAGTAACTCTTAACTCCTCTTATTATAGTGATAATGCTTCTTATCTTGATAACGAATGTATGCAATTAGAATATGATAACTTGTGTGAAATTAGCTTAAAAATCATTAACAAGAATAAAGTTTTGAAAACTAAAAGAGATCTTTTAGAAAAAGAAATTTTAGAATTGAATGAGAAAATTAAGAAACTTGAGAGAAATAAAGAAATTGATAGTCATGTCAAGAACTTAAGTTAGAAAACGCTAGACTTAAGGAAACTCAAGTTAAGTTTGTAAAATTTGATAAAAGCGCTAATTCACTAAGAGAAATTTTAAACAATCAAAAGTCATCTAGTTGTAAAATAGGTCTAGGATTCGATAGTAGTAAAGCGTCAACAAGCGAAACCAAACCCATAAACTTTGTTGGGTCGTATGCTGGAATTGCACTAGACGGATCCACCATAAAGGCGCACAGATCCACCATACCTGGATCCGTGGATTTGTCAAGTAGTGAAAAAGCGGCATAACACATTTTTAGCCCACCTATGTCTTCGAGATCGGATTTTGTCATTACTAGAAAGAAACTAATACATAACAAGATTGAAGAGTCAAAGAAACCGTCAATAAAACCATCATTTAAAAGCGGTTTGGGTTACGTCAAAACCGAATCTAGGTCAAAAACGCCTCCACCTAAAAGAAATAACTTTTCCCAACCTAGACACAACACACCTGAACCTAGAAGAAACTTTAGAGAACCAATTCACCAAAACTTCTATCCTATGAATTGGAATAACAACCAAAGTCAAGGTTTTGTACACATGGGAAATTGTTTCCCATTTTAATATCCCAATCAATTGCAAGGGATGTACAACACTAACGTTTTCGGAACCATGAGATATTGGGGACCAAATGCTTGAATTTGTTTTTGTTGAAATAGGTATGCTTGAGAACGTGTTTGGAGCCGGACAAATGGATTAAAGATAGCGGTTGCTACAAATGTATGACCGGTAACAAAAGTCTATTCTCTACCTACAAAGCATACAACGGAGGTAATATTTTCTTTGGAAGTAACTTAAAAGGAAAGATCATAGGCAAAGGTACGATTTCTAACGACTCTCTTACTATATCTAATGTAGAACACGTAGACAACTTAGCGTTTAATTTACTTAGTGTCGGTCAACTTTGTGGCAATAAGTGTAGAGTCTTATTTACAGAAGAAGGTAGTGAAATAATTAAATATGGTAAAATGATAGGAAACACGATTAGGAACAATGGTTTATACGTAATGAAATTAGGAAATAAGTCTCAAGACAAACAATGTCTCGCCACAGTAGTGGATAACTCTACCTTATGGCATAAAAGACTTGGTCTCGCAAATATGCGTTTAATTCAATCTTTGTCATCCAAAGAATTAGTTAGAAACTTACCTAAGCTAAATATGATAACATTTTTATGATGTTTGCAAAATTAGGAAGCAAGCTCATGCGAGTCATAAAGCTAAAAATATGGTTTCCACTAAAAGATGTCTAGAATTATTACATATGGATTTATTTATTCCATCGGCAATCAAAAGCTATGGAGGTAATTTATACACTTTAGTAGTAGTAGATGATTATTCTATATATACATGGACTAAGTTTCTAAAAACAAAAAATGAAGCATTTAAGAAATTTGAAATATTAAGTAAAAAAATTCAAAACCAACTAGGAAGTTCTATAGTAGCTATTAGAACGGCTCATGGTCGGGAATTTGACAATGAAGTACAATTCAGAGCTTATTGTGATGCACAAGGCATTACTCATAATTTCTTAGCTCCGCGTACTCCACAATCAAATGGGATAGTTGAAAGAAAGAATAGAACTCTACAAGAGATGTCTATGACTATGTTAAACGAACAATCCATTCCACAAAAGTTTTGGTGTAATGTCGTTGATACGTCAACTTACATTCTTAATAGAATCTTAATTCGACCAATACTAGGAAAAACCCCTTATGAAATATTTAGAGGTAGGAAACCCTCTTTAGAATATTTTAAAGTATTTGGAAGTAAGTGCTTCATCTTAAATACGAAAGATTATCTAACCAAGTTTAACCCAAAGTCATACGAAGGTGTTTTTCTAGGATATTCTCAAAATAGTAAAGCATTTGTAGTTTTAAATAAACATACATTGAAAGTCAAAGAATCACTTAACGTGACATTCGATGAAAGTCTTCCTCCTACCAAATTATCACCATTGGTTGATGATGATGTTGGTGAAGAAGGAGCTATAGAAAATAATACTAAAGTAGTAAACAATAGTAATAAAGAAGATGAGTCGATAGAAGTTGACGAAGTAGTTAAGGAGTCCAAGAATCATCCATTAGAACAAGTCACGGGTAATCTTAACCAAAGGACATTAAGATCACAAGCCCAAAATCATTGTAATTTCTTTTGTTTTATGTCTGCCATAGAACTCTAAAATGTTAATGAAGCATTAAGAGATGAAAGTTGGGTTATAGCTATGCAAGAAGAATTAAATCAATATGTAGCTAATGATGTTTAGGATTTTGTTCCTCTACCCATGAGTCAAACCATCATAAGAACAAAATGGGTCTTTAGAAACAAATTAGACGAAAACGGTATAGTATCTAGGAATAAGGCTAGACTAGTGGCACAAGGATATAATCAACAAGAAGGTATAGATTATGATGAAACATATGCTTCGGTAGCAGGTTAGAGTCTATTAGAATACTTCTTGCTATTACTTGTGCAAATGACTTCAAAATATACCAAATGGACGTAAAAAGTGCTTTTCTAAATGGTTTTATAAACAAAGAGGTTTATGTTGCTCAACCTCCGGGTTTTATCGATTTTGAAAAACCTAATCATGTGTATAAACTCAAAAAGGATTTATAAGGTCTTAAGCAAGCGCCTAAGGCTTGGTATGATAGACTAAAAGCATTTTTACTAAAACACGAGTATTCCATGGGAATGGTTAATAATACTCTTTTCACAAAGAAATTTAAATCACATCTTATCATTGTTCAAATATCTGTTGACGACATTATATTTGGATCCACGTGTCAAAACTTGTGTGATGATTTTGCAAAAATCATGCACGATTATTTTGAAATGAGTATGATGGGGGAGTTGAACTTCTTCTTAGGTCTTCAAATAAAACAAATGGAAGACGTGATATTTTCCAATCAATCCAAGTACATCAAGGAGATGTTAAAGAAGTTCGGGTTGGAAGACTCCAAACCAACCAAGACACCGATGTCGATGGAGATCAAGCTCACTAAGGACGATGAAGCCGACTCCGTGGATAGCTCTAAATATCGAGGTACGATTGGTAGTTTACTCTATTTAACCGCAAGTAAGCCCGATATTATGTTTAGTGTTTGCTTATGTGCTCGTTTCCAAGAAAATCCTAAGACTACCAACTTAGAAGTCGTAAAGCGCATATTTGTCATATTAGAGAACAGTCAACTAGATTTTGGTTATCCGATAGGAACCGAATAGAAACTGTTAGTGTTATGCCGACTCCTGACCACGGGGCGATCTACGTTGAATCGCGTAAAGGCACTAGTGGCATTGTTACATTCCATGAGATGTTGTTTAACACCTTGCTCGTATTAAGAAACAAACGGCCCCTTGCTATTTGTTTAGGAATTAAAGAGCTTCTACAAGTTTATACTGCTGGAAAGACTTAGTGCTGCTATTAAAGATTGAAGAATATAAACTAAGTCATTAGTATTGCCAATTGTAGTATTAGTACTACTGGTTACAGTTAGTACTGTCAGTACTAAAAGATAGTCCACTTATGTTGGAAATTAAATGTACACAGACTTAATACTGTATATAACAGTTTAAGATCCGGATAGTAATTAGTTAGTTTCTGATAGTATTGAGTAATACAGCAGTATTAAGTTAAGTCTGTCAGTACTAAGTTAGTACTGGTCGGTCTTAAGCAGTACTAGAGTTAGTACTGTCTATTAGTTAGTTAAGCTCTGTTTAAGTAACATAATCTAATAGTTTATCTTAGAGATCACTTAAGGAGATATCTGTAGAAAGGATTTATTATCCTGTGACACGATTGTAAGCCCATTAGGGTGTTCCTATTGTGTATATAAGGTACCGCTAAGGCACAATTGTTATGTACTACGAGATGGAGAATATTCATTAGAACATATAGAGCTATAATAGCAATTTAGAATTAGTTGTTAGCTTCTTAATTCTTTGTGTTAAGTTTCCGTATTAACACTTGGATATTCATAGTCAGTGCCTCTCATATAGTTGATTTGGATTTACCAGGTATGCTATCGTCTTACAAAGGCTGTCAAGATTCATAACCAAGGACCTACAAGTGGTATCAGAGCCTTTAGAGGGACTCTGAGAAAGAAGAATCACTAAGAACCACAGACAAACACCCTACTTCAGATCTTTACAAAATGTCTCAACCTGCTAATGATGAGTTCTCACAACATCTTAGTGATGAAGAATCAAACCATGAAGATGCATCAGACACTGGTGCTGCACCTAAACAACAACAACAAAGTTTTTTTTATTGGGGATACCTCAACAACGCTACTCAAAATATCCAAACTCCAATTCTGAAGAAGGAGGAGTAAGATATATGGCATATGGAGATAGAGCATACCTTGAGTTACATTGAACAATGAAGTATGGAATGTAATTAGAATGGAAACTCCAAGAAGAGAATTTCAACTAGAAAGGATGGTATTGTTCAAGTACTTTCACCAGTTACTGCTGCAGAAATTCAAGCTGTTGAAAAGGAAAGGAAGGCTAAGAATATCTTGCTGATGGCCATTCCCAAAGAACATATGAGAAGATTTCATGGAATGGATGATGTAAAAGAGATCTAGGAAGCCATCAGAACTAGTATTTGGTGGTAATGCAAAATTTCAAAGAAAAATGCAGAAGGCGATTTCCCAAACAACAGTTTTGAAAGCATTTAAAATAATCCAATTCTAAAGGACTAGAAAAGGGATAATGTCAATTTCAACAGTTACTTTCTCAATTGGAAGCATCATTGTGCTGAAGTATCAAGCAATGGGATACAAATTCAATAAGTTTCTTAGATCTTTGCCCCCAGCATGGTCCAATCTGGCAATGACAATGAGAACGAATCCAAAGATTGACACTTTATCTATTGATGATTTGTACAATAACCTTAGAGTTTTTGAGCAAGAAATTCAAGGTGCTTCAAAAACATCTTCAAGTGGCGTCAAAATGTTGCTTTTTGTTTCCACATAGCAAAAGTAGCACAAATAAAGTGAAGTCTGGTTTTTACTGGGTGCCTACAGGTATTTGCACTCCTTCTACTCTTCCAACCAATATATCCTGAAAAAGAAGTTTCTTTACTGGTTTTGCTGATGACGTAATCTATTCCCTCTTGCCAAACAATCAGAAGGACTAGGACTTACTTCAATGACGATCTGGAACAAATTTGGATGATGTATGACATTGAATGAGATGGACATAAATAGCAAATAACGAATGATTGCTATTTCGAAATGAGAATTCTATAAGTAAAACAGGAAGGAGAGTTCGAGTGGAATGGAAAAACACTTTGCATTCGACGCAAAAAGAAGCTTGAACGCTCAATTGTGCACACACATGTCACTCATTTTTGCTAGGGAATTGTAGGTCCTTGGTATAGGATCGAGACAGCCTTTGTATACAACTATAGATAACTTGGATAAATCCAAATCAACTATATGAGAGACACTGACTATGAATTATCAAGTGTTAATGCGGAATCTTAACACAAGAATTAAGAAGAAACGACAATACTAATTTGCTATTAAGCTCTAATGCTTCTACGGATATTTCTCAAAACGCACTTCAAAACATTGTGCCTTAGGAGTTCCTCTTATAACACCAAGGAAACTCCTAATGGGCTTGTACAAACGTCAAAGGATAATACGATATCCTTTCCTAAGATATCTCCTAAGATATCTCTAAGATAACTATTACTATTCTGTTACATAAACAGACTTAACTATAAACAGAACTAACTATGACCAGTACTAACTTTAGTACTGCTACTCTACCAGTACTAACTTAGTACTGCCAGACTTAACTTAGTACTGCCAGTATTAACTCAATACTAACAGAACTAACTATTACTACCAGACTTAACTGTTATACTACCATATTAAGTTGTTATCAAAGCTATTTGTCCCACAACCTCCCCTAATTTGATCTCACTTGTGAACTTCAAGTTCCTTCCAAAATATTCTTGATCTTTACTATAACCACTTTAATGCTTTCTGAGGATTTTTGTGAAAATAGAACTCTTTGATCTTACACACTTCAAGTTTTATCTTTGCAGCAACTATTCTTCAACGCTCTTCAGCAATCCATCATACCAGCAACATTGACAATTATGTACATCAAATCATTTAATAAAAAAAGAGGATTTCAGTCTATTCTCATCACTTCCAGGTGTGTTAACTCCTGTGAGAGGTGAAGATCATTGAAAAATTTTTAAATGGATTTTGATGCTTTTAACCAGTATAAGCCATTCACTCTGGGAGTAGTCAGTCCTTTGGCCACCAAAAGGTGCATGTCCATGGTTACTGAAAGACCATTTCAACTCTCATACTTAAAACATTGGTGAGTTAATACCATAAATGGTTTTTGGGCAAAATAACAACCATGAAACGGATTTGATATGCCTTTACCTGAGCCGATTCTTGTCACCAGGGCTAGTCAATCCTTTGGCTCCTAAGAAAAGGTGACACTTCCCATGGTGGATGATATACCCTGTCCAACTCATTGCACATTGAAACTGGTGAGTTGATATGCCATCCAGTTTTTGGTAAAGTGTCAACCATCCTAATATGGATTTGCAAATTTGTCCTTTACCATAAGCCATAATCTATGGACTAGTTATGGTTTTTTCCACACCTTTACACAAGACATAAACATGTGGCTAGCAAACTCTTTCACTAAACAATATGGGTGGAGAAGAATAACATACAACATATTTTGCAAGTTGTCAACATAGAACGATTTGAAATCCATTACCCAGACCGTTTTGCTCTTGGACTAAGCCAGTATTCTTATGTTGATTAGACCTGGTGACTTGATAACACATTTTTGTGTTAGGCATAGCACCTCCACCAGTGGTATACCTTCTCATCTCTAATCCTAGACTCTACTCTCAGAATTTACTACTTATCTATAACAGCATGCTTTACATCATTTTTAATATTTTGTAGCAATTTTCATCTGGCTTTCCTCCTTGTAGTTTCTTATTTAGCATGGCTTTGCACATCTCAAAAGATAATGGATATGTTCTTTCAATCAACATATATATATCCATTGACTCTAAGTTCAAACAATGTACTCTACAAGACTCATAATATCTCCAACATATGATCCTTTGCTGTCCTAACTCACTCCATATAGGATCTGTACAAAGAGGTTCTTCAAACACATTCTTCAAATACTTCCAAAATACCTTCTCTAGCTCATCCTCTGGTCTATCCATCCCATATCTATTCATCACTATCCTATATAACTCAGTAAGATCATCTCTAGATATAACCTTCAACATAGCACCAAAATTAATGTACATTACATCAGTTCCATCTTCCCTAACTATTTGGTATGCTCCTTTTTTCTCCTTGCTTGAAGATCTTATAGGTAGCTATACTAGGTGTTTTCATAGCTACAGGAACAGGATTAATTAGAGTTTTAGTACCTGTAACAGAATCATCTTGTTCACTATCTTCATCTGAACCTTCAGAATCATCCTTATCAACACTTGTATGCAATCCTTTCCTTGCCATCTGTTTTCTTCTTTTTCCAGACTTCTTGGTTGGCTGCATCACCCTTATGCTACAACATCTTCAATCATCTTATCAGTCTTTTTTGGAGTCCTTTGTCTTAAGCTCACGTCACCAAATGACTTATCAAAACTAAGCTTTAGTGGCCTTCAAATTTATGGGTGCAAAGGACGCAAGACCTTTTCACAAGCTTATCAATTCCTGTCATGACTTCCTATCAAAACTCACATTCTCAGCAGAGATAAACTTCCAAGTCCCCTTGATTCTTCAAGTAATTCATCATATAAGTCTTCAGCTGTGATTGGGTCATGGGCTTGTTTCTTTTAGCTCTAGCTCTTTCTTCTGCAAAATATTTCTTCCTTTGATTGACAAGATCAACCATTTTCTTTGCAAAATCTTCTCCTTGTACTTCACTTCCTAGCATGCTTTTTGACAACTCTGCATTAGCTTCAATCTTTGCTCTAACTAAATTCCCAGTCTTCAATTGTTAATGCTGAGCTTCAAACTAACTTGAGATTTTTTTTTTTTTTTTTCCTTTTTTTTTTTTTTTTTTTTTTGAGCTTTTCTTTTCTTCTGTTGCTCATTCAATTCTTCTTCTTCTGCAATCCTTTGTGCTAGGAGAGAATCCAAATGTACTTGTTTAGCCACCTCTTCTTTTTGCAAAGTATCCAACCTAATTGCTTCAGCAAGGCTAGCTTCCTCTTGTAAAACTTGTTCCTTAGACTTCTTAGGAGTTTCTTCAATGATCATAGGAGCTTTTCCTGCTCTTTGGCCTTTATCAGGAGAAGGAGTAGACCTTTTAGCACTAACAGTACTAACTTGTTCACTGCCAGTACTAACTTGTTCACTAACAGTACTAAGTTTAATACTGCCAGTATTAACTCCTTCAGCAGTATTAACTTCTTTAGCACCAGTATCAACTTCTTCTTGAAAAACCAAGCTTGAGACAACCTTCTTTCCCTTAGTCTCTTTTCTTCTCTTATATCTCCTTCCCTTATCTATGGACTTTGGCTTTAGAGAGGCAACCCTGGAGAGAGTTTTGGCTGCTTCAAGAGTATTAGGACTTATGTCTTCCACTTGTTCCTCCCCTGAAGCATTTACTTTTGTCATAGAAGGAGTAACCAGTCCTTGTACCAAAGAAGCTAGAGGATCATCTTGACTTTTCCTCCCCTGAGCCTCAGGTTCTTCCTCTTCAGAGTCTGATAAAACCATATTTCTCCTTTTCAAAAACCCTTCCAGCTTCTTCACTTTCTTGACTAACTTCACAAGTGCATTCCCCATTGTCAGCTTGGTTTGTTTGAGGTCCGTTTCCAGGCTGTCAATTTTTGATATCAACTGAGGAACTACTTGAAGTAAATCATCCATAGTCATTTGTTCGTGAGCCTGTTCTTGTGGGGGTGAGAAGTGTTGGTGGACAGGAGATGGCTCCTCAAAGGTGTGTTCAAATGGTGCAGGTTCAGTTTCAGGTATAGGTGTAGGTGTAGGTATGGATGCAGGGATAGGTGGTGGAGATTGTACTGGAGGTGATGATGTAGATGGTACTGGAAGTGTGACAACCGTGGTTTGAGTAGGGTAGCTTATACCTTTAGACTTTAGCTTTTGCTCGTTTTATGTGATTTTTGAGTGTTTTGTGGTCATTTTGATTGGTAATTGTGGTGTTTATATGCATGTGATCATTTTAGAATTAAATGATCATTTTGTTATGTGTGTTGATATGTTGAGTTAAGTAGTCCATTCTTCGGAATAGGGAGTTTGAGAATGGATGACGTTTGGCATATATTGCTACGTCAAATCTTGATTTTTAAAGGATAAGCATTTATTGAATGTGAGTGGCTTTAGGAAGGAATGATATGGTTGAAATATGAAAGTTTGTATCAAACTTTCCATAAATAGCAGGTGAATTTAGAAATGAAATGTTATTTTTAGAAAGTGCGGTTTATTGCGTTTTAATAAAAATGTATAGTTAAAATAACTTAGGTTTTTGTAGAAACTTAAGGTAATGTTAATTATTAGTTAATTAAATTTTTTTATATAGGTGAATAGTAAATTCATGAACAGTAAAGAGTTTTTGGCTTTAAATAGCCACGTACTTTCTCAAATGTACCCATATGGTACGTGTACTAAATTTATTGCCCATATAATACACGAACTTTGCATTTCGTGTCAATATGGTACGTAAACTGAATTTTCCACCTGTTTAACAGGCTAAACGCTTACGTGGCATACACTATTCATCATCTTCTCAAATGTACCCATATGGTACGTGTATTAAATTTAAAATTTTTTTGCAAAACTTAAAAAAAATATTTCGTACTTTTTAAAACGTAAAATTGTATAAAATCGTTAAAAAAATTTTGAAATTTTTTTATTTTTTTCAAAGGAAAACGTTTAGTTTTTTTTATATTTTAGATTTTTCTTAACTTTAAAAAACTGTTTTAACTTTTAAAATTTTTTAAAAAAATGTTTT